>JAPZVO010000128.1:0-84387 GCA_029962745.1 Echinometra lucunter | reverse complement strand
AAATGAGGGAAATTTAGTACCCAAACCCCGGAGTTTCCGGGGGCTCCATTCCCTGGACCCCCGCAGTGGCTTTCCCTGTAGACCCCATCAGGGGCCCTAAGCCAGAACCCTGGGCCCCACCCGCTAAGGGCTTCGCAACAAGCAAATCGCGGTGCGTGCTCACCTCCGCATATTCTATTTCTTGACTTAGATACCGGGTAATTTTCGGCTCTGTCCCCCCCCCCCCCCCCGATAACCGGCAGAGAATGTAAGAGGCCGGGAAAAGTCAACGAACAATTTATTCAAAGAAACGTTAGAGCTTCCGCGCTTCGCGCGGGAGGGGAAAATCACCATCCCTGCACCCTAACCCTAGCATGCCTAGGGAGCGCGCTTTGCACTATCGTCCTCCTAAAATGAAATCACTAATTCTAGACTAAATTACCGGGAAATTTTTGGCTATGCGTATGCCCGCTCCCCCCCCCCCCCCGATAACAAGCAGAAAGCGTAAGAAGAGCGGGAACTGACAGCAAAAAGAAAAAACGTCGGAGCTTCCTGCACGGCCCCCTACAGAGCACTACCATCTCCCTAAAAATGAAATCCTAGTTACGCCGCAGAAGATAGACTTAATTACCGACAACTAACAATTCAAAGAAACGTTGGAGCTTTCTCTAGGGAGCACTACATTGGCGTAAATTCCAGGGGGTGGGGGATCTATCACCCCCACTACGGGGAGAGGGGGGATGGTGTGTACAAATTTCCCCCCAGGCAGACGCACTTTTTAAGGAAGAAAATATATTTTAATTAATCAGTTAGTAAAAATTCTGAATATCTATCATAAACAACCATCATATTTTAGAATTTCTATTTGAAAATGCTACTGAAAACAAAAAAGTGGTTATTTTTGGCTCGCTCGCTTCGCTTGCTCTTCAAAATCTTAGCATTTCCATCCGAAAATGCGATTAACATTGAGAAAAGTGGTTATTTTTGGCTCGCTCACTTCGCTCCTTCGTCATATTTTAGAATTCTTATTCAAAAATGCGATTCAAAACCAGAAAAGTGGTTATTTTCTGCTCGCTCGCTTCGCTCGCTCGCAAAATAGGTATCAAAATGTGTGTGAGAGGGAAAAAATTGTTCAAAAAAATTTTCATCCCCACTCCTCAAATTGGATTTACGCCGGTGGAGCACTACCATCCTCCTAAAATGCAGTCGTAGCTACGCCACAGATTGTAGATATAGACTAGATACCGGGAAATTTGGGGTCTGCCCCCCCCCCTGATAACAGGTACATGTTACGCCCCTGTTCAGTTTCATTATAATTAGGTTCCAAACTGTTGAATTTTAACGTATTAACAGACTTCCATGGAAATGCCAAATATATATCTTTTCTTTACTATCACTGATCATGGGGGGGGGGGGGGGGGGTGGCTAATCACGTGTGATGATAAAAATTTTGGTGAATGCGTGAGAAGACCTATACCAAAGAATTTGTTAATTAATATACATTAAAGTATATGGCTTGTAGATGTACAACCTTGATCTTCAAAAGATAATGCACTTTGAAAATCTGATAAATTTAATCAACACAAAACATATATACATTGCAATTATCTCCTTCACAAACTCTCCACTACTCCATCCTTTCCCATTCTCTGCCCCCCCCCCCACTCTCTCTCTCTCTCTCTCGGACACCCTCGAATTTTCATCAAATAATCTTGCCTGAATTGATTTTTCATCTCTTTCTTCCTGTATCTATCCCTGTCTCTCTTTCCAACCCTTTCCATCTCTCTTGAACACACCCTCTTGGTTGCTTCATTTTTCACCTACCCCCATATTCATTTCATAAGAGGAGGGCTTCAGTATTTTCTTAGATATGCATGTATACATGTCCCGGATACATGTATAACAATTATCACATTCTTTTAAAAATTGCTGGGGATTAATATCAAAGTACACTTGTAGTAAAAAAAAAATGAATTTGCTATGTAGTGATTATTTTTCTGCATGGTGATTACAGTCATGTACATGTTAAAATAGGTTCATTCCGATAAAAAGGAAACTACATCAGCCTTCATTCATCAATTAAAAGTAAAATATATTTCATATTACTAATAACAATTTTTTTCAAAATCATATACTCTGTTCACAACTTACAACAAAATGAAGAACAGTCTATAGAGTTTTACATCACTACCATTCAAATGTTAGTAATTCAAATTGCCAACATGTATCAAGGCCCAATAGAATCCTTCTGTACTTTAAATAATACTTGTAAATAAATCATTAACAGAGCTCATAGTGAGATGTTGTGCACAACTCAGGAAGAATAAGCTATTCCACATCCCTTTAGAAGAAATTAATAAAATCAATTAAAACGCAACTGAAAACAGTAATTTTGAAACTTACATACTCATCATTCAATTCAAATTACTAGTACACTGTACTGAATTTATGAATTTTCAAATCCTCAAATGAAAAAATAATCTGCTGTAAGAGTTTCAAATAATTCGCACACACCTATGGGGAGGGGTTTAGTTTAAAAAAATAATGCAATTATTTGTTTGTAACTTTGTTTAATGACATTGCACAACATTTTGTATGTCGATAATAATCCAAAATTGTTGATTGCATATCAATAAATTTGAATTGAATTGAATTGTGGGTTTGGCTACTGCTCCCGTCCCCTCCCCCCCCCCCTTGCTGCATACAGGGCCATGACTCCTCACTCATTGAGAGACACATCTCCAAAGCAGGGGTCCAATGCAATGAAGAGTAGAAGCTGTATCCTTTCTGTTAAAGAAAAAAAATGAGATTGAAAGTTGACTTGGATTAGGATGAATGCAAAATACATGTACAAATTATGGACAGTAGGAGCACTCAATATTTACCTTTGCAGACCAAGGTTTATAAATCATTTTAGTTTATTTCACAGAACTCAAAATACAATTGAAATTTATACACCAGAAATTTAGAACAATACACATATTGAACAATGAATATCTCAACTTGAAATTTAATAACAAAAAACAAACTTGCAAATGAAATGAGAGGAAATCAGAAAACAAAATATAGTTTCTGCTTGTATAGCAAACATGAACAAGTAAAGCTGAACAATTATTTAGCTTTAACTAAGCAATACATTTCTTAATGAAGTGTAAGCAAGAAATGTTGGTGAGATATTTTGATCCTGGTGCCCATCAAACTCAAGGAAGAAAAATATTCATCATGCCAGACTGATGAAATTTTCAAAGGAGACAATAATAATAAAAAAAAAATATTCAGCCAGGGTTTACAAATAAATTCAAGAATGGGTGTATTTGCAACCAAGGCCAATGGCCTTGTAAATGATGCTAAACCCTGGCTGAATATTGACATACCTGTACATGTAGCAACCTTATTAAATTCATGCAGAATTCACTTTCCTTCCATAACTGGAGTGGTAGACTAACTCATATCTTGCAGAAACTTTCTTCAGTCTCAGTCAACAAGCAATCATCACCTACATCTCCAACATGATGTGGATGCAGACATAAATGCAGCATTAAGTTTCAACCTAGGCATGTTCACTCTGATGAACACAGTCAAAACAAATAAAAGATTAAATCGGTGGTGCAACAACCAGGGGCAGGGGAGGGAGGGACAGAGTTCCCCCTGAAGGATTTCAGTGGGAAAATCCACCAAACCACCACGAAAAAAATGAAAGGGAAAGGAAAAAAAGGAAGGGAGAAAGGAAAGGAAGAAGAAAAGGGAGAAAGAAGAATAGATATGGAAAAAAAAAGAGGAAAGGGGGGGGGGGAAGAGCCCTGCACCCCCCCCCCCCATGGAGTGCGCTTCACGTGCTCAGCGTTTTAAATGCTTTGTGTACTCACTACCGCTCCCCTCAAAGTCAAATGAAATCAGCTATACCACTGATTCTTGACCGAGTTACTAGAAATTTTGGGCTCCCCCCCCCCCGATAACCATGATAACAGGAACCAGGGCTGCGTTTCACGAACCATCGTAAGTCTAACTTCTTGGACATCCATTAAAACGCGTGTTGTAGAATTAACGCGCGTTTCTATAGGATGTCCATGACTTATGACGGTTTCGTGAAACGCAGCCCTGTTACACTGCTGGATTAAAGCATACCTAGTCTCATTATGCTTCCTTATGCTGTCTTTGAAATCTGAGCTTACTGTACAAACACAGTCATAGACCCCCCCTCGCCCTCCCCCTTGCTTTACACAGTTATACATCATGCAACAATTTAGGATAACTGATTCGTCAACTCGCCAACACACTATGCATGTAGGTGGGATAAAATAAACGTTGAATCTCACTGTCAACCGTTTTTGCATTGCATTTACAATCATAGGCAATCCGCCCGAAAGTCTGGGCAAGATGTTGCGTCGTGCCAGGGTGCAGCGGTAACAATGAGCTGCCGACGATGAAAAGAGTTTACAAAGTTAGTGAGTTTATAGCACATAATTTCATGACATACAGCTCAGAGCAGTTCTTTGAAAATATAAAGAAATTATCGCAGATCTGGCACAATGTAGAACTCATTAGGAATAGATTCTATTTTTTGACAAATTAGCGAAATTTAAACTGTACTCACCTCTGGACTTTCCGTGGCAAAAATGCTAGCTTTTATTCAAGCCGTTTTTCGTCAAATTATTTGTTGTAGAAATGTGCGTTAAGGACGCGACCCTTCGTATATTTGCTAGCAAATTTCTACGAAGTGTCGGGTTAATGGACCCGACTTTTCGTAGATTTAACTGGTATATTTCTCAAACGGTGAACCCGACCTTTCGTAAATAAAGGTGGTTTTTTTCACGAAAGGTCGCATTACGCGATTACACGGCCCGACGCGAAGACCCGATGGTTCGAAGTAAGCCGAGCTTTCCGGTGCCACAGCCAGGGGCCATCGTCTCACGTTGATCGGATTGGAGTGGAACAAATAAAAAGCGAGGCAGGGGTGGATGGTTATAAGGGATTAGCATATGCCACTTCTCATATAAGTTACCTCTAATACTAAATGTGTGTGTAGGCCTAGACAATGCCATTTTCACGAATTTTATAAAATCTCCCTACCGTGGGAGCCAAACTCTCCCCCGCTCGGTCGCTTCGCTTCCTCGCCTCCCCCTTCCTGTTGAAAATTCCTGGCTACGCCAGTGGTTTCATTATGCGTTATCATGCTGTTAATGCTGGCGTCTGTCAGGCATGACGCTCGAGGCGATATTGCATTCAGTATGCTTTCAAGCTATTCACGCATGCTGAAAACGTATCCCGACTATAGTATGCATGAGTTTTAAATCACTATACCTCTAACACTACCTTTAAGGATAATATATAGTCTTCCTGTTTAAAAATAGGCCATCCGGGTTTACCCCAGGGCCCGGGGGGGGGGGGGGTGATGTTTTATTGAGGCCTGTACATCATCCGCGTAAATCACTTTCTGTAAGGTTCGGTGAAAAAATGTCAGAGGTAAAAATGTCAGAGGTAAAAATGTCAGAGGAAAAAATGTCAGAGGTAAAAATGTCAGAGGTAAAAATGTCAGAGGTAAAAATGTCAGAGGTAAAAATGTCAGAGGTAAAAATGTCAGAGGAAAAAATGTCAGAGGTAAAAATGTCAGAGGTAAAAATGTCAGAGGAAAAAATGTCAGAGGTAAAAATGTCAGAGGTAAAAATGTCAGCTCTGAAAATGCCGAAGTGAACGTGTTACTGGTAAGAATATTGAATTTGAAATTAGGAAGAGCACGAGATATTAAAAAAAGAATTCATACTGTATAAATGGAGTGATCACAATAATACTGCTCTCTCAGTTCAGTCATTCGACTGGCCTTCCCTGTCTGACTCATTTTGATGTGAAAGTGATGATGCTGCCCCATTCAACCACCTAATGAGACCAATCTTGTTTTTGCCGGGAGAACATCGTGGTATGTGCGCATGGCCCAACAGTGTTTTGATCTTCCGAGCACTTGTTTAGCTGACTCCAAATATAGCACCAAACGAATGCCCAGTTCCCTCTCTGTGTTTAAGATTTGGCCGCTTGACACGATTGCACTGTGAAACATATTTATGACAATTTCAGCAAGCGATAAGTAAATCGCGCGTTTTGGGTAAGAAATGTAGCATGGGATGAAGTTCATTATTTTCTTTGTGAGATTAATTAAGTTACAGGATTATATCTAAATGATTTAAGATCTTAAGTGGAATGACAGAATAGTAGATGAACTTAAGAAGAGATATCCACGTTTGATGTTTTGCATATGCTAACACAACTATTCAATTCAATAATTCTCTTTAAAAGTTGTAAATTCCGCAGCGTATGAAATAATACAAAAGGTCGAGAAATGGATCGAATTAACGATTCAATTTCGCTTACTTCCTATTCTTCCTTACGTATACATGGTATAAGGACAATAATATTGAAGCATTCGTTCACGTATACCACGCTTAATTCAATAATTCTTTTTAAAAGTTGTAAATTTCGCAGCGTATCGGATGAAATAATACAAAAGGTCGAGAAATAGATCGAATTAACGATTCAATTTCGCTAACTTCTTATTCTTCCTTACGTATAAGGAGAATAATATTGAAGCATTCGTTCACGTATACCACGCTTGATTGGAGTAGGGGAGGGGGGGGGGGGGGAGCTTATGAAGAGGAATGTACATATTAAAATCACGCAGTCGTGTGGAATGTGTGTGGTCAGCTACTCGTGTTACTAACCCAGTTTTTTCCCACCATCGTTTTTACAATGCCCGTCCCCGCGGTGAAAACGAGGGCAATGCGCGCATACCAGAACGTTCACCCCGCCAACACATAACCGTTATTTCCAAATGGCCAAGACAAGGGCATTCAAGTATAGACACAGTATGTTTACAGAAAATATTTGAATATATCCCACTCCCCATAATTTCTATAATTCAGTATTCGTACCTGAAACATGTCACTTAAACATTTCCAAATCTGGCATACCTCTGACATTAATTTTTACCTCTGACATTTTTACCTCTGACATTTTACTTCTGACATTTTTACCTCTGACATTTTCAACCTTGACATTTTTACCTCTGATATTTTTAACTCTGACATTTTTACCTCTGACATTTTTACCTCTGACACTTATACCTCTGACATTTTTACCTCTGACATTTTTGATGACAACCCACTTCACCGAAGGCCCAAGAGGCCGAAAATAGCGAACTGTAATCTATACTATCACACCGCTCTGACCAATTCGATCCTGTGCCAGAAGGAAGTTTAATAAGTATTAAAGGGCAGCGAATGTTTTTCATTGAAGGTGTAGAACATCCGGAAACGAGGACTAAACATGCTAAAGGAGACATAATTATTTTATATACCGATAGCGCATTATTTGTAATGAAGGAAAATACAATACGAGAAAAGTCGGCCTCGCGGGCATTCGGTCAAGTGGTCGGACCCCACATTGGTACCTCTGACATTTTTACCTCTGACATTTTTACCTCTGACATTTTTACCTCTGACATTTTTTCCTCTGACATTTTTACCTCTGACATTTTTACCTCTGACATTTTTGCCTCTGACATTTTTACCTCTGACATTTTTACCTCTGACATTTTTTCCTCTGACATTTTTACCTCTGACATTTTTACCTCTGACATTTTTTCCTCTGACATTTTTACCTCTGACATTTTTACCTGGCACCTTCTGTAAAGCACCCTAAACGGGGATTAAGGTACGGGCGATTTTGAGGTGCCAGGTAAAAATGTCAGAGGAAAAAATGTCAGAGGTAAAAATGTCAGAGGTAAAAATGTCAGAGGTAAAAATGTCAAGAGGTAAAAATGTCAGAGGTAAAATTGTTAGAGGTAAAAATGTCAGAGGAAAAACTGTCAGAAGTAAAGTTTCAGAGGTAAAGATGTCAGAGGTAAAAAATTAATGTCAGAGGTATGTCAGTTTTGGAAATGTTTAAGTGACATGTTTCAGGTACGAATATTAAATTATAGAAATGATGATACGATATATTCAAATATTTTCTTTAACCATACTGTGTCTACTTGAATGCCCTTCTCTTGGCCATTTGGAAATACTGTAACGGCTATGGTGCTGGCGGGGTGAACGTTCTGGTATGCGCGCATTAGTTGCCCTCGTTTTCACCGCGGAGACGGGTATTGTAAAAACAATGGTGGGAAAAAACTGGGTCGGTAACATGAGTAGCTGACCACATACATTCCACACGAGTGCGCGATTTAAATATGCACATTCCTCTTCATAAGCCACAAACCCCCTCCTCCCCCCCCCCCTGCCCTACTCCAATCAAGCGTGGTATACGTGAACAAATGCTTCAATATTATTGTCCTCAAACGTAAGGAAGAATAGAAGTAAGCGAAATTGAATAGTTAATTCGATCTATTTCTCGTTTCTGAATTTACATCTTTTAAAACGAATTATTCAATTAGATAATTGTGTTAGCATAAGCAAAACATCAAACGTGGATATCCCTTCTAAAGTTCATCTACCATTCTGTCATTCCACTTGAGATCTTAAATCATTTAGATATTATCTTGTAACTTAATTAATCTCACAAAGAAAATAATGAACATCATCCCATGCTACATTTCTTACCCAAAAGGCGCGATTTATTTATCGCTTGTTGAAATTGTCACAAATATGTTTCACAATGTAATGCATGCCAAGCGGCCAAATCTTAAACACAGAGAGGGAACTGGGCATTCGTTTGCTGCTATATTTAGAGTCAGCTAAACAAATTTCCGGGAGATCAAAACACTGTTGGGCACATACCAGGATGTAAATTCTCCCGAAAACAAGATTGGTCTCATTTGGTGGTTATGAATGGGGTAACATTATCACTTTAACATCAAATGAGTAAGGCAGGAAGGCCATTCGAGTGACTGAACATATACACATTTAAAAAGAGCAGTATTGTGATCACTCCATTTATACAGCATCCATTCTTTTTTAAATATCTCGTGTTCTTCCTAAATTCAAATTCAATATTCTTACCTGTTACACGTTCACTTCGGCATTTTCAGCATGTTCAGAGCTGACATTTTTATCTCTGACATTTTTACTTCTGACATTTTCTCCTCTGACATTTTTGCCTCTGACATTTTTATCTCCGACATTTCTTTCCTCTGACATTTTTACCTCTGACATTTTTACCTCTGACATTTTTACACCGAACCGATGTTGATACCCTAAACCGGGAAACCCATGAACGATCTCAGATTTTTAGACCCTTAACGGAGATTTTATATCTTGCATTGTTTTTATATACCCTAAGCGGGGATATTTTCAACTGAGACGCTTTTCCCTGTTTTTCAAGTAAACAAAACCGGCTTTTAAACACATTAAAGAATATTCTCATTAAAATAGAGGTATTTTTTCCTCTTTTTCACAAAATACACAGAGTAACAGCGATTGATTTGCCATATTTTCATTCTATCATCAGGGTCTATCAAATTTCCTACCCTTTTCGGGTTCGGCACTAGTGAATTTGATACCCATTTTTCTGATTTTTGCTGTTTTTGATACCCTAAAGTGGATCCCCGGGTTCCCCGCCCTGTGCTGAAAAACGACCCTTTTTCATCGTTTTCGTTTACGCGGATGATGTACAAGCCTCAATGAGACACATCCCCCGGGCACCAGGGTCATGATGATACTGATACACATACCGGTGTAGGCCTAAATTAACGCTCCAGTAGACTGTACAGCCGAAAATTTAAATTTCATGCAATAGCGATTGACAACTACTTTAAAATTCAACGCAATATCATTTTGAAAAATTTGGTTAAGAGAATGCCCATCAACTTAAAGTATATCAAGTGCTGGAAATTTGATAATGGCCATATCGACTTGGATTAGGTTCCATTCGAGGAGTCATCTTGCTCTATCAAGCCGTAACGTTTAGCTATAGAAGAGCTCTAGTTAGTCTGCAAGCACAGAAGCTAATTGACTATTAGAATGCATTTCATCTTGAGAGAAGGCTACCGGGTCAGAAGCAGCTTCGTCTGGCCTTCTTCCGCTCGCTATTCATGGTGGACTGGTGGCGCGTTTCCGTTTTACACCGTTACCTAGGCATTTTCGCGAAAAAAATCCTACAAGTGCTCTGGTGAAAGAGTCTAATACTGCTTTCACACCTAGGTACGGTCGCTGGGTACGGTCGCTGCGACCATACCCAGCGACCGATCGGACGTGCTTTCACACCGCTGTCAAAATCTGGTCAGGCCCAGAGCGATCGGTCGCTGTATAGCTGACCTAGCAGGAAGCGGAAGTAGAGATAGTGCGTAGGCATGTAGGGGGGGGGGGGGGGGGGGGGGTCATTACGGTCGCAGCGACCAGTCGCAGCTACCGTACCTTGGTGTGAAAGCAGTATAAGTCCTCAGCGCACATATAGACGACAGCCAAGATATCCACTGCATGCACATAATACATTGTAATAATGCGCGCGAACGAGCTGAGCCCATTGAGTTATATATATTTCTCTATGACTATTGCTGAGCCTGATCTTATCTACAGGAGAAAAAACCTCACAATGAAATACATAATGAGAGAGAAGAATATATATGGAAGGAAGAACAAATAAATACATACAGACAAGGGAGAGGATAGATGAGAGGAAGAACAAAGAAATACATGAAGAAAGAACAGAGGATACAGAATTCATTGTATTCGTGTTTTTTCTTTTATCTATATCTTTCCCTTTTCTTTATGGACTTCTAGGCCTATGGGTCCATCTTTCTTTTTACATTTCTTTGGAAAATCCTCTCGTCTGTTTCTTCGCCTTCAGTTCCTTGAAGGCCGCTTTTCCTTCTGTAATTTTTTCTTTGCTCATTCTCACTGTACATGTACACGATCGCCGCGTGCGCCGCTGTCGATGGGAGTTGAGAACAGGGAGATTCCTATCTCTATGGCTGAACGAAACCTAGACTTTGAAACCAGCACGTTTGATGCAATTAATCGAAAAACTGCCTAGGCTACGGTGAAGAACCGGAAACGCGCGGACCGGCGTATGTTAGATGTTGTAATTGTAGCTGGTCGAAAATATTCCTATCATATTAAGAAGTTGTCGGTTGTTAATGTTTACAGAAGAAATTGCTTTTTGAAAGTGATATTCTTTCATATTTGGCCACTGTGCTGAACTTGGACACTTCGATGTATTTTAAAGGAATTGTTTGATCTGCACTCTGCAGTGCATTTCCAATGTTCTTAGCTGTGAGAAGTCGCGATTCGACGTTAGACTCGTTTCAGCCTAGCATTTGTTTGAGCAGAAAAGGTGCCCAAATAAAGTACTTAATTTTGAAGTGCTGTAGATTTTGCTTGAAGTCTGTGAATCAAATTTTCAGCGAGCGGCTATTTATTTGATTTCTTTAAATGCTTCGATTTAACTCGTGTTTTTTATGAGCCTAAATTACTCGTGTTTGCCCTACAGTTCAGTTAGTCTCAACTTATAGACCAATCTCACAACGCAAGAGGACAGCAGACTATTCGACACAGTTCGACATACTGCGGTGGGCGCTCCAACTTTTATAGTACACAAAATCAATAGCGCGTTATGTACATTCGTTCGATTTTTTTTTTTTTTTTTTTTGGGGGGGGGGGGGGGTCTATTTTGACCAATATATGCAGATTTCTTTTAATATTTGCAATGAGAAATTATCAGGGAAGTTCAGGTGGCAGCTGTGTGGTGCTCAAATGACACAAGAATTGGAGAAAATTTAAAAATTGGAAGCTATAGTGCGAAATTCACTCGCTTTTGACTCATGAAGCCTGTTTGTGTGAGAAGCCGTACTCCTTACAAAGGTTTCCGTAAGCAATGTGAAGGAATTCGTCGCCAGTGGGTAAAACACCAACAGAAAGGACTCTGAAGTCAAGAAGCATTATCATTATGTACCTTGGCGTAAAATTTAATGAGTGAAAACATGAATTTGTAAACAGGGTAAGATTAAGGGCTTCTATGCTGCAATCGAACTTTCACTGACAAAACTAAGTTGAAAAAACATCGAAAGTACAAAACTACATCATACCTTCATCCGTCAGATATGGCCATTGTCTTACCTCATCTACCCATGTATCCATGTTTTATTTTAATGATCTAGAATAAAGTAAATAGAACAATATCTTGGCATATCTCATATCTTATATTCATTTTGTACACAGAACCAATCGCGGTCAGCGCGCTTGCCCGCCTCAGCAATGGCGTCGCCGATAGAGGGCCAAATACATAAACCGGACGTGAAATTGGTCTATAACATTTGTCCTTATCCTCACATTATTCTGAACCAAAACATCTATCACAACCCTAACCCTACTATAATATCACCACGAACCGTCCTCTCTGGCCAAATTTCGCATTTTTATCATTTTTGAACTTTTTGCATTTTTCGCATGCACTCATGGTTACCTACATCCTGTGAAAATGGCAGAGCATGAAAATGCGTGGTTGCGTAATAGCAACACCATCATAAAGCGTCCACTCAGCAATAAATAGGATTTTCTGTACCACAAACCGTCCTTTCCATAACTGCGCGCAGTGCGCGAGGGCGCGCCATAGAGTTTTATACGGAGGAGCCTTCATGGCGCACGCGCAGGACACTTACTCGTGAAGAATCTGATGCAATTTGAAGCTGTTGGATTTAGAACTATTTATTAATCCTTTGATTTTCATTTTTTAACGCAATTGTGTGCATTTTACAAGCATTGGTAGTACATGCATGCATGTTCATAATTACATACTCAGGTTTGTAGTTTAAAGAAATGGTCAAGTCAGTGAAATTAGAGTGCTTCTCTAATATTTCGCCTAACAACAGTGACTGGTGAATGTTGTGCGAGATGGGAGCGGAGAGGGAACGGGGGTGGCTGCACCCGTTCGAGAGACACCCCCCCCCCCCGCAGGTTGTCTCCAAAGGGTTGCGGGGGGGGGGGGGGGGGGGGTGAAATTAACGCACCCATTCGTGGAAACACGGGGAGGCTTGTCTCAAAATGGTGTATTGAGTAGTCCGATGTACCAGCCGTTTTTTGTTAATGTAAGTAAAAAAAAAAGTAGGAAAGGAGACAGGCGGTTGGCTATCACCTGAGGGGGGGGGGGGGGGGAGTGTCTAAGCTCCCCCAAAATATATGTGAGGAAAAGAATTCCCCTTTTCTGTCTGGTAGAATATTATGGTGGGATGCATAAAAAGGGAGAAATGTATGCCCCCCCCCCAAGGGAAAAAGGTAATAGGCATTATGTTCATGAGTATGAGTTCGTGCCTATTCACTTTTCTTTGGGGGGGGGGGGGGTGTGGGGCACACATTTCTCCCGTTTTATGCATTCCACCATTATATTCTAGCAGACAGAAAAGGGGGAATTCTTTCCCACATGTATATCTTGGGGGATCCTTGGACACCCCCATAAGGTGATAGCCAACTGCCTGTCTCCTTTCCTACATTCTTTTTTACTTACATTAACCCCCCCCCCCCCCCCGCCCCAAACGGCTGGTACATCAGACTACTCAACACGCCCTTTCGAGACAAGCCTCCCCCCCGTTTCCACTAATGGGTGCGTTAATTTCACTCCCCACCCTTTCGAGACAACCGGGGGAGGCTTCTCTCGAAAGGGTGCGGCCATCCCCGTTCCCTCCTCACTCCCATCCCGCTCCGCGCACGCACCCTTTCGACATACAGCAGACACCTCCATTCCCATCTAAATTTCAAATGAATTTTAAATGTAAGATAAACACTGCACAGATATTTAGGATACAGAAATCGTATAGGCCTAGACTGTGAAATGATTTGACAAATCCAAAGTTATGTATCCGCTATTGTGATGAGTTGCCAAATCAATACTTTGTTGATTTTAATATCTGTGATTTTACTTATACAGTGACTCGAAATGAAATCAATTTGACTCTATAGAAGTAATATCTGTTTTTCTCTTTACACAATGCACATTTTCAAAATTTTGAAATTAACTGTAGAAATTTGCTCATAATAATTTTAACATAAGTTTAAAATTCGAAGTTATTTCAAACTAGAATAATGCAATGATTTTATTTTCCAGTTCAGAGTCCAAAAGCCGTTTTGGTATCAAATGCACATAGTGTAAAGAATTGGGAAATAATGATTAGAAAGAATCAAATATAAAAACATTAACAATGAAATTCTGATATTAATAATGCAAAGTTACGTCTGTTGTTGTCATGAGTTCCCTCATGCTGCCTACTATATAATCACAAATGCCTTCTTTCATTAATAGAGATGAAGGTTTTGATCTATACATTTAAATAACTAAATCATCATGGAGGACTTCTTGATGACTATCAGCATGAAAATGAATTTTCTTAAAATCTTTGATTTCTTTTATCTAAATAATTTTTGAAGAAAAAGATCTAACGACAATTTTTGATTTAATTCGAATGTCTACTTCTTATCGTGATTACATTTTGAAATGAAATGTATCTGACTCATGTCATAATTTTGAACATTTTAAAAGTAACTACGGAAATGAAATGTTTAGATGAATTTAAAGTGATATATATTTTTTTCATCTCGCTAGTGACTAATATGAATTTACAATTTGTTATATCATCTGTAAAATAGGCACTGTATGAATACATTGTTGGGCATTAAGCTGGACATTTTGTTAACTCTTTTCATGAAATGACATTAATGATAAAATTCATTCTTGATATCTTAAGTTTTAATCCCCTCAGAAATTTACTGGGACCTCCAAACAGTCATAAGGATTATTCAGTAAAAAAAAAAAGTCGTGAACGCATATGAATTCATCTATCAATAAGACAATATCAAGTTTCACATTTTCAAGACAAAAAAACTGAGAAAAATAATCCTAAGTTTATGGGCAACAGTGTATCTTTTCAATTAGGTCCTAAATACAAACCCCTACATTTTGAACTGTTGAAAGGGGAGTAAAAGTAATAAATAAGAATTAATGTAAAATGTAGAAAAATATTCCAAGACAGAAAGATGGATCCCAAGAAATGTATAATTCGTCCGGAATTATTTTTAACAAAAAGGGGGAGCGCTGTGAGTACAGGGAGATTAGTATATAAACAACACTTAATGGAAAAGACAGATAGATGCAAAACATTGACTTATATACAAACGAGAACTCATTGTTCTTTAGTTTGTTTCGCTCAGACGGGAAAATTTTAACCTTTCGCATAATGTTGGAAAGTTTGCCATCCGAATGATCTCATAAGGCTCTAGCTATTTAACAGTCCTCATGCAAGAAGAAATGTTTGATCAGTTATATGTATTATCCGATTCGAGCTTGTTGTGATTACAACTATGATCCAAACAACGGAAATATTTCATAGGGTCCTACGCAAATTTATTTAGCCTTTATTTAGCGAATGAAAAGTCAGCCAAACCATATGGGGCATTTATCTGTTCAACAAACAGTCCTCTTCGAGCCAATCGACAAACCTACTAACAAAATTGATGTTGAATGTATTAGAACAGTGTTGTCCAATACTCTGAACAAATTGTTTTGTCCCCCCCCCCCCCCCCCCCCCGTCAATAACCGCTTTAATACATCTGCTTCAAAAAGCAGTCGAAGTTTCTGGGAGATTTTCTTTAGCTTCCATTTAGTTTGTACACTGTTGGGTGAGAGAAGACGGTTCGTGGTGGAATATCTCATTGCTATCCCACACTTCATCTTCACCACGAACCGTTCCTCTCTGTCCAAAGATTCCATTCAGTTTGTACACTTTCTGGTTGCGCGTAATGAGAGCGGACGGTTCGTGGTGAAATCGCGAACCGCCATCGCGCGTTTCATCTTCAATAGAGACAAAATTATTCCAAGGATAATGGAAAAATTTATGCTGAGTTAGAACAAATATGTTATGGAACACTCTAATCACAATTGGTCATATGTTTCACCCGTTAAACTGTTTGGACACTCGAATTAGAACAGTGATGTCTTTAAAATCACGATTCGCCCAAAGAGTCTATTCTGCTTCCATTCAAGTTTGTACACATTTGGGTTGCGCGCATTTAGAGCGGACGGTTCGTGGTGAAATCGCGAAGCGCGATTGCGCATTTCATCTTCTCTGTTTACAAAACGATTGTCGCTAAAATACTCACATTGAAAACATATTATGCATACTGTATAAAACCTTAAAACCTATGCTAACCGGCAATTCCATTTTTATTCAATATCATCCATTTTAACATGCCGAAATTTCCAATCCAAAAAGTCCTTTCCTTTTAAACGCTTTTTCTGCAAAATCGAGTTTCGCCTCAAAACGCGCAGAGAGGACGGTTCGTGATGCGAGCGACGATATGTTTCCAGAGAAATTAAGACGGAGGCAATTGTCGCAGGAGCAATTGCCGTGTCACCGCACCCGTATTAATCCAGATCCAGTATCTAGTCTTTTCGTCTTCCTTTCCTTATTAAGAAGACTTGACAAGATCAGGTTTTCTTTCTGCTTGTCTTCTCATTCTTGAGTCGACTTTATAGAAGGCCACGATCTTTTCTTGTTGTCATCTTGCCTGGTCTTCTTGACTCCTTTTCTCGTCTTCGCCTCCTGATTTATCTCGTCTTTTGCGGGAACTTTCAAGCTTCCGTATTTAAAACTACGGATGACTTGAGGAGATTGATCTCAAAAGTACAAAAAAAAGCGAGTAAGAAAGTCTGACTGAGTCTCAACTTTAAGAAAATTAAAGTAATGTCCACAGGACCATTAGAAAACTCCTAACTCGGCAATGCAAATATTGAAGTTGTTAATATATTTTTTTTCTTTCTCGGATCCGAAGTAGAGAAGGATAGTGGTCGTGCTGAAGAAATAAGGCGGCGCATAGTACTTGGAAGGTCTGCATTGGCTGAACTTGCTAAGATAATGAGGGACAAAGATGTGAGCAAAAAACCTAAGATGAGGAGGATAACTACATTAGTATTCCCTGTGGTACTGTATGGAAGTGAATGTTGGACAATGAAAAGAGAGAGAGAGAGAGAGAGAGAAACTGGACTTATTCGAAATGTGTTGCTGGCGCAGGACGTTAAGGAGCCCATGGACAGATAGAAGAGCAAAAAAAAAAAAAAAAAAAAAATCTGTACTGGAAAAGATACAACCAAGTTACTCCTGGCAGACATTGGTCGTAAGGCAGAGACTTTTTTGGTCACATTGTTAGATCAAAGGTTTTGGAGCAGGATATCATGCTCGGCAAAGTACAGGGTAGAAGGAGAAGAAGAAGACAAGGGAAGGGTTGAGTAGAAGCCTAGAAACTAGCAAATCACCGAAGAGATGACCGTACTTGCAGAAGATTGAGTAGTCTGAAGGAAGTTTGTCCATGAGGTCACCAGGAGTCGGGGACGACTCGATGGCACCTAACAACAAAAGTTAAAACCAATGATCCGTAGTTTCTCTCTCTGCTCGTGCAGGGTTGAAAACACCTGATCAGTGGAGTTTTCTGGCTATTTTGCAAAACTTTTCCCTCCATACTAATGAGTAGTCCTAATTAATATAATCTATGATAGTGGCGGACAAAGAAATGACATACGGCCGCATCCTTCGCTTGTATGGTATTCACTTATGTTCAAATGGCTATTCATTATAACACAGAAGTCGCGTACTTTCAACATAGCAGTTTCATCACATTTTTGGTAGCTATGTTTTATCATGAATAACTCATTTCCAGATTTTTAAACGGATACATTTAGGCCTAAAGATGCCATGCATTATATCCAATTGATATTTGAAAATAAAGTTCCAGTCTTCTCCTTTTATGGTAGAGCAACATTCGTCAAATTTTCATTAACAAAATGTAAACTCAATAACAAACCCAGATACAAGATGTCATTTCACTACTTTCACCTGCTTTAATCAATTAACAAGATGTCTTTTCAGTCATCTCTCCTCCATACAGAGAGATAGTGAGTGAAAGAGAGAAAGAGAGAGAGAGAGAGAGAGAGAGAGAGGGGGGGGGGGGGGGGGGGGGGAGAGAAACTCGACTTGTACCCTTTTAAAAAGAAATACTCGAAATGGTAGTCACCATGAGTACTTTGCCATGTCTTTCATAGCCTATATGAGTTACACCATTCTTCTTTAATAACCGCAGTAATATTCATAATTAAGATAGTAATAATAGTAATAATAAAAATAATAATATTATTATTATTACTAATCAAACTACATAACAGGATGTTAAGGAAGGTCCCGGAGGACTTTTCAATTCATTGGTACAAAAGAAGGAATGATCTGAGATCAGATCAGCGTCAGGCGAGTTCCCTCGATTCATTTTGGGCCTCATTTAAAAAAGAAAATATCACTTTCTCACCAAGTTATCCATCATGATTGCATGCATAGCTTAATGCTATGATTTACTATCGTTTAATGTATTGTATATTTGGTTCTCAAGCTATCATTTTAGTTACTTTGCCGTTCCGTTTTTCATGTAATTTTTTTCTCTTCCTCCTTCTCGTTATTACCCTTTTATCACTTCCTGTAAACTTTTCCCCCTCTATGTTCTTTGTCTCCTATTGATTTATAAAAATCTTGCTTCTGTGGGTATTAGCTTTCCAGGGAGAGCGACGTTATTGCTTGTTCTTCCCCATCCTGTTCTTTTCTTTTCTTTTCTCTTTTTTTTTCTTCTTTTCCATCCTCTTTTGTTCCTTTTTTATCCTTCACTTCTTTTTCTTAAGTTTCCCCCGTCTTTTTTCCCCTCTTGTAATTGTAAATATTTTTACCATGTTTATACTCAGTTGAATATTTATACGAATGATAGTTAAGATCGATCTGTACATGTTATTACTGATATCTTACTTTTTACTGATATAATATTATAGGCATTGTTTTTATCTCTTATCACAGGGCCCTCGAGGACAGCAGTTTTAATAATTGATGAGGCTACCCGAATAAAGAAAACTGAAAAAGTAAAAAGTATAATACATAATAACAATAACAACAACAATGATAATGAATATTTTTAACTTGCTGTCTTCTTTGTGTATCTATTATTTATGCCATTTATTTGTTTTCAATGCAACCCATTCGATCACTTTAAATTTCTGTTGTGTTTTATGCAAGGGACCAATAAATGAACTGAACTGATTTTAGTAAGTTTTATGAGTAATAATGGAATTAATTATCAATTCATCTTCCTTCTCATTTCTGGTACGCTCTATATTGTCTTCATATCATAATTTGCTTCTTTGTCTATAGCATTCATGTTAAGCTGAATGTCATGTTTTTTGCTTATTTCACATGATACATCGCCACTACATTACCTAAAAGCTTTCTTTCTACACTAGTGTACACCACAGAGACTCCCGTAGTCATGGTAGTGTAGGAGGAAATGAAATCCTTCTTTAATCACGATAATCATGATGATCGTTTTAGGCCGCACGCCTGTTGGGGAGACCGGGGTAAAATGGGACATTTTCGCACTATCAGGAAAGATTATTTGTTACTTTTTTTAAAAACATTTTGTCAAGCTAGGTCATAATCATAATATATGTACTATAGATACTGAAGTTTAAAATAAAGTATCTAGTGATACCCCAACATTATGCTATTTCGTGTAATTAATGATTTTTGAAACCCTTAATTTGGGGGTAACATGGGACACCCCGGGGTGCAATGGGACATCAAGAGCAGTGACGGATCCAAAGGGGGCGGACTTGGGGCAAGCCCCCCTATTTTTTTGCATGGCGCCGAAGACGCCGCTACCTAAAAAAAAAAAAAAAAAAAAAAAAGGAAGAAAACAAGGGGGGACTTGGGGCAAGCCCCCCAATTTTTTGCATGGCGCCGAAGACGCCGCTACCTAAAAAAAAAAAAAAAAAAAAAAAAAAAGGAAGAAAACAAAAGAACACAAAAGAACGTCGGTGCAAATTGAAATTGTGTCACCGGCGCCGGGTAAGCACTGTATTATTTTCTTCTTCATCTCCTTCTTCTTCTCCTCCTCCATAAGTACAGGCCACCGTCGGGTGTATTCTCGTACTGTTGTGCAGGTGTATGTAAACCATCGATATAATATGCACAGTGTCTCGATAAAAATCTGTAGGCTAATAGGCGCCGCTTGATTGAATTCAAACACCGGGGGCGCTAGCGAGACTAATCGGCGCTGCTTGATTCGAACATCGGCGCCAGTCAAGACTAATCGGCGCCGCTTGATTCGAACGACGGCGCCGGGCAAGAATAATTGGCGCCACTTGATTCAAACACCGGGGGCGCTAGTGAGACAAATCGGTGCGGGCAGCACTAATCGGCGCCGGTCAAGACTAATCGGCGCCGCTTGATTCGAACTCTGCCGCCGGGTAGAACTGTAATCGGCACCGCTTGATTCGAAACTACAACTAGTTAGAAGTTGATTGATAGTGAGCTGCTAGCTGTTAATCAGCGTTGGAAATAACTAGTGTAATTATATATGACCATGATAGTTATTCTTCATAATTATAGTAGAGAGAATGGATAATATTTGAGTTAAGTGCACAATTCATGATTATTGAATTTCGTATTGATTTATTTATTTAAATACGCCATAAAAAACCCAACGTTGTTGTTTAATTTCTGTTTTAGTGGAACATATTCATCAGGTGACAGGTTGATTAGAAGCCAAAACCAAAGTAAGTTTACCTGAAAAAGACCCTGCAAAACAATTCTCAGAGCTCTGTTTTGAAGTATTTGGATCATTTTGATAGGCATTGTATATCAAGTTTCATCCATATAAGGTTACAATAGTCATTAGGATGTATCGTTGTATAATGTAAGATATAAAAGAATAGCGTCTCCGTTTATGTATGGTCTTAATCTTCTCACCACAAGAAAGGGTTACGCAAGCTTTTAGATCGCAGAGAATCTTTGTCATTTGTTACATGATTATTTGTTGTATAATTTTTTCATTACTTTATTTTTTTAGAGAGAGTAGACATTTACATTTATTTATCTACCTGTACAAGGATATAGAGTCAAAGCCCTTCTGCAAGTGAGATGAACAAATAGATAATTTACATATCCTTAGGCCCATCATGTATTTTGCTGAAGAGTTATCACCTACCATAAAAAAGTGTGTTCGACACAGTTCGACATACTGCGGTGGGCGCTCCAACTTTTATGGTACACAAGTCAATAGCGCGTTATGTACATTCGTTCGATTTTTTGTCTATTTTGATCAATATATGCAGATTTCTTTTAATATTTGCAATGAGAAATTGTCAGAGAAGTTCAGGTTGCAGCTGTGCGGTGCTCGAATGCCACAAGAATTGGAGAAAGTTTAAAAATTGGAAGCTAACTGAGTGCAAAATTCACTCGCTTTTGACTCATGAAGCCTGTTTGTGTGAGAAGCCGTACTCCCTACTCAGGTTTCCGTAAGCAATGCGAAGGAATCCGTCGCCAGTGGGTAAAATATCAACAGAAAGGACTTTGAAGTCAAAAAACATTATCATTATGTACTTTGGCGTAAAATTTAATGAGTGAAAACATAACTTTGTAAACAGGGTAAGATTGAGGGCCCCCGTTTACTACGGCTTCTATGCTGCAATCGAACTTTTACTGACAAAACAAAGTTGAAAAACTATCGAAAGTACAAAAATACATCATACCTTCATCTGTCAGATATGACCATTGTCTTACCTCATGTACCCATGTATCTATGCTTTATTTCATTGATCTAGAGTAAAGTAAATGGAACAATATGGGGGCATATCTCATATCTTACATTCATTTTGTACACAGAGCCAATCGCGGTCAGCGCGCTTGCCCGCCGCAGCAATGGCGTCGCCGATAGAGGGCCAAATACATAAACCGGCGGTGAAATTGGTATATATAATTTTCCTCGCTCACTGCGCTCGCTCTTATAATATTTAGATGCAAGTTGGTCTTTGGAAGCAAATAAATTAGGTAAGAGAGGTGACAAAATATATTAAAATAGATATCTTAAAGGCCCATCGTTTATTTTGATGAAGAACTTTCATTTTTAATACGTTATTTTCATCGCTCGCTACGCTTGCTCTTATGTATTATTCAGATAGGCTTACAAGATGGATTTGGGAAAGCAAACGAAATCGGCAAGCGAGGTGATCAAAATAGCTACATGTATAAGTAAGATATCTCATAGTTGATTCAATCGTGTATTTGGATGAAGAATTATCACTTCTACCATGAAAAAGAGTTTATATATTTTTTCCTCGCTCGCTGCGCCCGCTCGTATGATATTAAGATTTAGGATTGTTTTTGAAAGCGAGTGAATCAGGCGAAATAGATAATTTAGATAAATTATCTTTAAGCCCATCTTTAGCTTGATGAAGAAATATTACTTCTACGAAAGAGAGTGTATGTTTTTCCTCGCTGGCTGCGCTCGCTCGGATTATATTTAGTTACAAGATGTTTTCAGAAAAACAAACACATTCGGTAAGAATGTGAACATGTGAATGTGAACAAAATAAGGATGATATGATAGAGGCACACAATAGAACATGCCTCGTGGGCTTTATACGGTTTATACGGTAATTTATCGACGTTGGTCGTGGGTAATCGGTGGCATTGTTTGTCGGCAATCTGGCCTCTACACCCCCCCCCCCCCCCCCCGCCAGTAGAAATCCTTTATTTTGAGAAATTCTCTTTAACAGGGTCAGACTCCCTCTTTAGAAATGATAAATGCGCCCAATGTTAACGACCCCCCTAATTTTCCGACCTGGTAACTTATTATTTTTGTGACGATTCTCTGGTGCCGCAGCTAAAACGCAAAAACATGTGCGCCGCTCAGTAGCAAGCCCCCCCCCCCCCCTCTTTGATCAAAACCTGGATCCGCCTATGAAGAGGGGTGAAATGGGACAGATGGGTTGAAATGGGACAACCACAAAAGAATCAGTAAAACTGTCACAAAGTAGATTGATGATAAAAAAACACCACATTTTAATGAAGATATAAGGAATAATTAATTTGTAAACAGGAGCGGCCCTTATAGCATAATGAGCGGTCAATTAATAGTCATTTTGTTGAAAGAATATAATCGTAGAACGTTTTGAAGTTTCCACTCTACTCATTTGCAACAATATGTGCAAACACTGTCGTAGTTAACTCAGTCTCTCTCCCTTTTCTCTCCCTGAAAGTTCCTTGTTATTATCAACAGTTACACATAATTCTGGTATTTAAATTTAAGATATCATCTAACATCAAACTGGAGCTTTCCATTAGTAAGATCTATGAGAAAAATTGAAAGATTGAAATTATGAAAACATAGTTACCACTGTCAACTACATCTATTATATCCTGTACGAAAAAATGTGAATGATTTGAAGCTTTTCATCCATGAAAAACAAATGCATCATAAAATGAGCACATAATTGGTCATATTGTGCGTTTAATCTAACACGGTTTTTGAAAAACTCAAACAATGCTCATACATTTGTTTAAATAATACTCAACAATAAGAACAAGTCAAAATATAACAATGAAACTTTATTACCTACCAATTCTCTCATAATTTAATGTTTTCTTTGAATGTTAAGCCTCAAATCTAAATCTGCTCGTGAGACATGCCTGAATCATGTTAACATTCTTAACACAATAGGCCTATGTTAAGAGATAAGTGTTACTTTAACGTTTGTTAGTATAAAATCACAAATGTCGTAAGCATTTCAGTCCAGTCGACATAGATCTGCAAGTCAGTCTCCCATTTCCCCTCCTTGAAAAACCATTTTGTCATAACAGTTGTTGTAAAGCAATCAAAAATCAACTTCTGGCATAGAATAGGAGAATGAGACAAAATTGAACAAGTCGTATTCTGAAAAAAACAAAACATTTGGTACTTTCTAAAATTTGAAAGATTGAAATTCTGAAAACCTGTTATGGAAATTAATATTTCTGGTTTGTTTGTAAATTAATATTTGGCACAAAAAATAGGCCAACTCCAAGCATATAAGCTTGAGAAAATCTTTAGTGCGCAATAAGGATTTTCTAAAGATTTCCGTCTCACAAAAATGAAATTTGAATTGCACAAGTAGAACTTACACGACCTGGGGAGAAATGGGACAGCATAGGGGAGAAGTGGGACACAATGTCCCATTCCCCCCCCCCCCCTTGGTAAAAAAAAAAAAAATAATTAAAATGGCGGTCACTATTTCTGACCTGTCTGTTATCAAACAATTTTATTTTCTGAAGTCTGCACACTTACTAAGTTACCAATTAGCATAATATAGTACCTACCAAATCTATGTAGTATACTTGATATTTTACTGACAAAAATTGACGAAAAAGTATTTAAAATAGGGAATTAAAAAAGGTATTAAATATCAACTAACCTGTAGAGCTGTGAAGTGGCTCATATGTCTGCTGTGCCTAGGTACCCCTTTTTAGTGATGTAATCAGTTTGCTGATTGGCTGAGTATTTTTCAAGTAAAAAGGGTGTCCCATTTCTCCCTGTGTCCCATTTCACCATGGTCTCCACTAAATAGATCTAAATTTCACATTCAATATAGTGGTAATGAATATCACGCCAGTGTATAATTGGATGAATATTAGTATTATATGAAACAATATATTCTCTGTTGTACTGTGCATGCTCTATGCATGAACACCTATCAAGGGGGGCAATGTTCATTTCATCTTAACTTGTCAAAGGGAACCTGAAATTATATTTAGATATGGTTGTAAGAAGATAATACTTAAAGGTTGTATTGACCTTGAAATTTTCAAGTTTAAAGGGAATCGCCCACACTGAATTTCAGGCCGCACACCTGTAAATAGATCCGGTCATTTTCAGAGATTTCTCCAACTTGTACTCCAACTCTTAAAGACGAAATTTACAATGGTGTCATTACAAACACATTTTTCCATGAATTTATCAAATTCCATTTTTAACACAGGGGCCGATGGGAAAATATTTTACAGGCGTGCGAACCTAAACCGTGTATTGGGATATAGGAGAAGCCTACACAGGGATTGATACTGTTTGCACCTTTGATAAGTTGAATTGCCTTTTTGCCACCCCCCTCCTCTCTCTCCACTTCCCCCTTCTCTCTCTCTCTCTCTCTCTCTCTCTTCTGTGTTCTCCCTCTTCTTCTTTCTCTCTCTCTCTCTCTTTCTTCCCCAGGATGTTATTAGATACAGGATTTGTAGGGCGGGGGGGGGGGGGGGGGGTCTTTATTGAATGTTTTTTCTGTAATCTAGTTTCTAATATCATTGTAAGCAACACGTGTAAATGAATGAACGAATCTAAACCTCATGTTCAACTATGCAGTGGTAATGGATATCATACCAGTGTATAATTGGATGAATATTAAGATTATATGAAACAATATATTCTCTGTCGTATTGTGCATGTGCTAAGCATGTACACCTATCAAAGGGGGGCAATGTTCATTTCATCTTAACTTGTCAAAGTGGACCTGAAATCATATTTTAGATATGGTTGTAAGAAGATGATACCTAAAGGTTGTATTGACCTTGAAATTTTCAAGTTATGGGGAATCGCCCCTACTGAATTTCAGGCCACACGCCTGTAAATAGATCCGGTCATTTTCAGAGATTTCTCCAACTCGTACCAAAGATGATATCATAGTTGAAAATTATTTTCATATAAAATCAGAGATACATAGTTGAACACTGTGTTTCATATGTGCATCGACAGGGATAATAACTGTTTTAGATCAGTCCCATAATAGAGCAGTAGTTGGTCCCAGGTGGATTTTAAGGGGACTTTGTCAGTCTTGCAAAAAGCCTTACAACTACTGGAGCTTTGACGAAGTTTTGTTAGTCTGAGATTCAGCCCCTCTACCGAAAAAAACTGAAAAATACCTCTTCATATTTTCAGTAATTAAAGAATAATGTATGAACTCTTAAAGACAAAAGCTTCAGTGGTGTCATTATAAACACCACGTTTTCATGAATTCATCAAATTAATTTATCAAATTAATTTAACACAGGGGCCTGTGGTGAAATATTTAGAGGCGTGTGAAGTAAACCGTGTATTGGGATATAGGAGAAGCCTACACAGGGATTGATACTGTGTGCACCTTTGGTAAGTTGAATTGCCTTTTTGCCAACACCCCCCGTCTTATCTCCATTCCCCCCCCCCCTCTCTCTCTCTCTCTGTCTCTGTCTCTTTCTTTCTCTCTCTTCTGTGTTCTCCCTCTTCTTCTTTCTCTATCTCTCTCTTTCTTTCCCAGGATGTTATTACATACAGGATTCGTATGGGGGTGGGTGGGTCTTTATTGAATGTTTTCTCGGTAACCTAGTTTCTAATTTCAGTTCAGGCAACACCTGCAAATGAATGAACTATGCAGTGGTAATGAATATCATACTAGTGTATAATTGGATGAATATTAAGATTTTATGAAACAATATATTCTCTGTTGTATTGTGCATGCGCTAAGCATGTACACCTATCAAAGGGGGGCAATGTTCATTTCATCTTAACTTGTCAAAGGGGACCTGAAATTATATTTTAGATATGGTTGTAAGAAGATGATACCTAAAGGTTGTATTGACCTTGTAATTTTCAAGTTTAAAGGGATTCGCCCCTACTGAATTTCAGGCCGCACGCCTGTAATTAGATCCGGTCATTTTCAGAGATTTCTCCAACTTATACCAAAGATGGCATCATAGTTGAAAAAAAATATTCATATAAAATCAGAGATACATAGTTGAACACTGTGTTTCATATGTGCATCGAAAGGGATAATAACTCTTTTAGATCAGTCCCATGAGAGAGCAGCAGTTGGTCCCAGGTGGATTTTAAGGGGACTTTGTGGGTGTGGCAAAAAGCCTTACAACTACTGGAGCTTTGACGAAGTTTTTGTTAGTCTGAGATTCAGCCCCTCTACCGAGAAAAAAAAAAAACAACTGAAAAACACCTCTTCATATTTTCAGTAATTAAAGAATAATGTATGAACTCTTAAAGACAAAAGCTTCAGTGGTGTCATTATAAACACCATTTTTTTCATGAATTTATCAAATTAATTTATCAAATTGATTTAACACAGGGGCCTGTGGTGAAATATTTAGAGGCGTGGGAAGTAAACCGTGTATTGGGATATAGGAGAAGCCTACAAAGGGATTGATACTGTGTGCACCTTTGGTAAGTTGAATTGCCTTTTTGCCAACACCCCCCCCCCCTCTTATCTCCATTCCCCTCTCTCTCTCTCTCTGTCTCTCTCTTTCTCTCTCTTCTGTGTTCTCCCTCTTCTTCTTTCTCTCTCTCTCTCTTTCTTCCCCAGGATGTTATTAGATACAGGATTTCTCTGTCTCTTTCTCTTTCTCTCTCGTCTGTGTTCTCCCTCTTCTTCTTTCTCTTTCTCTCTTTCCCAGGATGTTATTAGATACAGGATTTGTAGGGGGGGGGGGGGTTATTGAATGTTTTCTCTGTAATCTAGTTTCTAATTTCAATTGTAAGCAACACCTGAAAATGAATGAACGAATCTAAATCTCATATTCAACTATGCAGTGGTAATGGATATAATAGCAGTGTATAAATGGAGGAATACTAAGATAATATGAAACAGTATATTCTCTGTTGTATTGTGCATGCTCTAAGCATGTACACCTATCAAGGGGGCAATGTTCATTTCATCTTAACATTTCAAAGGGGACCTGAAATTATATTTTAGATATGGTTGTAAGAAGATGATACCTAAGTGTCGTATTGACCTTGAAATTTTCAAGTTTACCGGGAATCGCCCCCACTGAACCGTGTATAGGGATATAGGGGAAGCCTACACAGGGATTATACTGTGTGCACCTTTGGTAAGTTGAATCGCCTTTTTCCCACCCCCCCTCTTCTCTCCATTCCCCCTTCTCTTTCTCACTCTTTCTCACTCTTCTGTGTTCTCCCCCTTATTCCTTTTTCAACGGACACATCTCTGCATATAGGGAATTCAGTTCCTTTATGAAGTTTTCTAGACGTATCTTTTTACAGTATATTGATTGATTTTAATGCAAAAGACCTCATACCATGCAGGCTAGGCCTCGTGTCGTCATGTGATTTCAGTTATGTTAGAGCTTTCGAAAGCTGGGTGTATGTTGCTCTTTTTCATACACATTTTCACATAGGGGCCTACACACAGTACACACACACACACACACACACACACACAGTATACCCGTATACTAGGCTAATTATTACGCAGTATCATAGTTGCAGGGTTGCTGAAACCGATCTCTGTGATACGTTACCTATTGCATGCTATACTGCATTCAGTACATGCCTTCGAGCTATTCACGTATTAAAAAAAACGCAGTATAGTATGTGTTTAAAATCACTATAACTCTAACATTATACCTTTAAGGCTAATACAGTGTATCCAAGAATTACTTATACACTGCACATAAACCACACAATAAAAAGAGAAGGTGAACCATGCTAGAAGCAAAGAAAAATCCTAAATTAGTTATCATAAAATCTACTAACTAATTGTATATCAGATTAAAGAGAAAAGAATAACCAATGATTTGCATGTAGTTACAAGTCACGATCATTCATGCATAATAGATATATGATGCATTATTCTCACTAATACCTATTTTCTGACATTTTCTGTGATCAGTGAAGCATACTCATAATGCTTCAGTGATCATGGCTTATTTCTTATTTTTGCCTGTTATGGGATGGGGGCGTATGCATACCCAAAAATTCCCCCGTAATTAAGTCTAGAATCAGTGGCGTAATCTTCTGCCTGCTTTTCCGGGTGGGGCAGAGCCGAAAATTCCCGGTAACTAATAGTCTAGAAATAGAGCAGGCGGAGGTGAGCCCGCACCGCAAGTTGCTTGTTGTGAAGCCCTTAGCGGGTGGGTCCCAGGGTTCTGGCTTAGGGCCACTGATGAGGGTCTAAAGGGAAAGCCACTGCTGGGGAGCCACCGGAAACTCTGGGGTTTTGATACAAAATTTTACCTCATTTCTTTTGTTTCACTTTGCTTTCTTCTTTTTTTTTCTTTCCCTCTTTTCCCTCTCTCTGTTCTTCTTTCTCCCCTTTCTCCTTTTTTCTTTCCCTTTCTCCTTCTTCCTTTCCCTTTCTCCTTCTTTCTTTCCCTTTCTCCTTTCTTCTTCTTTCTTTCCCTTTCTTCTTCTTTCTTTCCCTTTCTCCCTTCCCTTTTCTTCCTTTCCCTTTCTCCCTTCCTTTTTCTTCCTTTCCCTTCCTTTCATTTTTTTCCCGGTGGTTTGGTGGATTTTCCCGCTGAAATCCTTCAGGGGGGGGGGGGGGGCACTCTCCCCCCTGCCCCCCCTCCCTGTTGTTACGCCACTGGATCAAGCTATGATGATCAACGGATTACGAGTTATGCTTCAGTGTTAAGGTCTGAAAATAAGCAGTATTGCGTGACTGATAACTATCTGTAACTACATGCAAATCAAAGGCTATACTTTTCTCTTAAATTTGATATACCATTCAGTAGATTTTATGATAACTAATTCAGGAATTTTTTTACTTCAAGCACGGTTCACCCCCCTGGCCCGGGGGGTTCACCTTCTCCTTTTACTATGTACAAGTAATTCTTTGATACACGGTATACAGTTTTCCTAGTTAAAAATAGAACATCCGGCTAAACCCCAGCTAGGTCATGATGATACTGAAAAACATGCATATGCCGGTGTAGGCCTAAATTAAATCTCCATGTATATAGACTGTTTGTACAGTTAAATATCTAAATTTCATTGGAATGACGATTGGCGATTATTTTGAAATTAAAAGTATATGGTTAAAAATGCCCACCAATTTACAGTACATCAGGGGTGCTGGAATTCTTAGAAAGATAATATTCGTACCCTAGTAGTTTTTTTTTTCTGTCGCAAAAATATGTTTTGTCAGTATTTTCTCATCATTCCCCCTCCCTATTTTCTGGAAATGTGGAATATTTCTAGCTTATTTTCTTTAATAAATAGGAAAAAATACATCGATTTTCCCCTATTTTCTAGACAGAAAATATTTTTCATTTTTTCCCCACAACATTAATATTTAAGAAAAAAACCTTCCCTATTTTCCGCGCTCATTTCTCTTTCCAGAATATTCTTTCCCTATTTTTTAGTATATGTTTTGTGAAATCCTATTTTTTTACCATTTTTATGCCTTCAGTGTTTAAAGGCATTTTTTTTTTACTACTTTTACCTTTTTTTCAAACTTTGTTAGATATTCTTCAATCATCAATAAATTGCCATCTATTTTCTCCCAATTTCCCCTATTTTTCGATCGAAAAATAGTCTAAAAGTAGCCCCTCCCCCAAATAGTCTACATTGTTTGAACCTATTTTTCCCCCTATTACCAAACTGGTTTTTTTTCACTATTTCAGCGTATTTGGAAATAGGAAAAAAATCGTAAAACTAGATGAATCTTCGACCACGCGTGGTCGAACTTTATGCCTCCGCCATTACCAAATCAGAAATAAATGGCACTTCATGTTGATTTGTTTTCATTTATACAATGACATCTTTGACCTTGACCTTTGACCTTGTGACCCCCAAATCTAACGAGAGCATTGCCCTTTCCATATGCATACATGAGCCAAGTTTGTTGAACCGTCCAATGATTATTGAGTTATCACAAGAACGAACCATTTCTATGTACATAATGAACTGTGTGACCTTTGACCTTTGACCTTGTGACCCCAAAATCTTATCAGATAATTGCCCCTCCCATATGCATACCTGTGCCAAGTTTGAGGTTGATCTGTCAAATAGTTCCTAAGTTATCGCAAGAGCAAACAATTTTTATGTGTTTTATTACCTCTATGACCTTGACCTTTGACCTTGATACCCCAAAATCTAATCAGATCATTGTCCCTCCCATATGCATACATGTGCCAAGTTTGAGGTTGATCTGTCAAATGGTTCTTAAGTTATTGCGAGAACGAAAACGGGACGGACGGACGGACGGACGGACGACCCGAAAACATAATGCCTCCGGCAACCACCTACGGTGGGCGGAGGCATAAAAAATATGTTTTTGCGGCCTTGCAACCTATTTCAGACTAGTTTAAAAATAGTTTTGGACAGTATTTTATTCGACCAGGGTATCGACTCGGATTAGCTAGGTTCCATTCGAGCACAGTCATCTTTGTCTATCAAGCCTCAAGTTCGAAAGGAAAATAAACAAAAGAGCTCTAGTCTGCAAGCATCATGGCCTAACTGACATTTTATCAGAAAAAAAATTGCATCTTGAGAGAAGGCTAGCAGGGTCAAAATAACAACAGCAATAACAACAGCTCAGTAGATCAGAACTCAGTTATTCTCATATATATCCTTGTTTCGAATGACCACGGTAATTGCCTGCAAACTGCCACGCGCCGTATGTATTGTAGAAGAGCGCGACCTAGCATGGAGAGCGAGTAGTCTTACTTAACATAATCTATGCAAGTGGTAGAGTCTGGAATAAAATATATGCGGCCGCATAATGCGCGTGTATGTATATGCACTTATGTTCAAATTTCTAGTCAATCTGTGTGTTCCATTTCATTATTACAACACGCACCTCTTTGTGAACGTTTCAGTGTATATGCTCTCTGTATGTGATGTGTGTCGTAAATGTCATACGTTGTTAATTTGGTGTCATATCATGATGATTCACTAAATATTCGTAGCTCCCTGTTCGCATGAAAAATTCAATTTTAACCATAACATACATAGGTAAGATTTTGGGGCATGAATTTCATTCGATCGATTGAATGTAGAATCTTCTCCTTTTATGGTAGAGCAAGACTCTTTTAATTGTACCAAATTTTCCTGATCTAAATTGCAAACCCTGTTACAAGATGTCATTTCACTATTTTCACATGCTATAATCAATCAACAAGATCAAAAAGACACACTATCCGGATGGCAATGCAATAATCATCTTCACCGTTTTGAACCCTATCTTGCTTGCATTGGATCAGTTGTTAGTGCACTATATGGCGTATATTTTGAAATTTTCAACATAATACCAAACAATTGAACGCACATGCGTGAGCAAATTCTTCCACATTTGTTGATACTGAATTCAAATTGATTTAAAATATTCACATGAAATGAAAATTGAAAAATTTCTTTGGCATTAGAGTTGTCTCAGGAACAGTACAGATAGTGATGAAAAGTTAGCTAACTTAATGATGTAGACAAGACTGAGGGAGAAGTAACGTATGTTACACCAGCAGAAAATCACCTCTCACAGGGCTTCATTAAAAAAAAAAAAAAACTGCTGGAGAGCAATAAATCCCTCTCCTGAATCGGTTAAGGAGATGTTCAAGGAGTGTGATTTAATAATAATAATAATAATAATAGAAACTATTGACTATCGGCAATTTCAGGAGAGCAATAAATAATTCTCCTGGAAAAGTTTTAGGAGAGCTGTAGGAGCTGGAGTGTGATAGCTCTCCTCAAAAATGAAGGTCTGCTCAACATGTTCAGTAAAAATAGATTGTAAAGAAAGGATGATATCGCAGTGGTCAGGCATAGTGGGAAAAAAATCTACTACGAAACTCAAGCCTGAATCCGATGACCGGGGTAATAATATTTCTGTAAAGCGCTTAGAGACTCTCTTGGAGATGTATTAGGCGCTATATAAATCCAGAATATTATTATTATTATTAAGACGCTTGGTAGGAAATTTTGCACTACATGCAATAATCATCTATGGCCATGCCTTGTGCATTTAAAAATGTCATTTTACCACTTGTGTCACCATGAGTAGGCCTACGTCCATTCAAAATTCTCAGTTGGGCATATATCCAATATATTTCTTCCGTACATATTTGTCAATTAGGGAATGCAAGTACTACGTCTATAGGTATACAGAATCAGCTACATAATCGTCAGGCAAAAACCTGTAAAAAATTTCATTAGCATCATGCAGTATGAAGTCCAATTCACTTTCATTTATATAAGTCCACCTCAAAATGTGTGTGTGTGTGTGGGGGGGGGGGGGGGATGCATCCCCCATCCCCCTCCCGCTTCCTACGCCCCTGCATTTAGCGGTATGGAATGGCCTGCAAAATACCCCGACTGCAAACCCATCAAGAACCTCTGGGATAACATCAAAAGGCCACCAAGAAGGTGAAGGACGATACCTCTCTGGCAGTGTTTGGAGGAGTTTCAGCAAATTTTTACAGAGGGCCTGGGCAATTGGCGTAAATTCAGGGGGTGGGGGATGGGGAGGGGGGTGGGGGGTGATGGCGTGTACAAATATCCCCCCTCATTTTAAGGAAAAATGATATTGTAATTAATCAATTGGTGAAATTCTTTATTAAGATGCCATAAACATGAAAAAGGACGGTCATATAGTGGAATTTATATTTGAAATGCTTTTAAAAACAAGAAAAGTGGCCCCCTAAGGGCTTCGCTCGCTCGCAAAATGAAAACAAAAAATATATATGTCTGTGGGGGTCTGCGAAAGTGAGTGAGGATGTGTATGTATACTGAAGCGTGAGTCCACGGAAGAAATTTCGGCGAAAAAAATCGATCATCCCCCCCCCCTTCCTCAAAACGGATTTACGCCGGTGGCCTGGGCCAACCTGGATTAACGTCACTTACAAAAACGTAGAGTGGCATGCGATAAATTGAGCCCGAAAGTTTAGAAACATGCCTGATTCTCTTGTTATTCGTTTAGAAGCTGACACAAATCACAAAAGTTCAACTTTTTCCCCACACCTTTCGACATAATTATAATGCATGATTTCACACCAAAAATGCTATCGAAATGGTAGACACATACCATTTATTTTATGCGTAAAAAAAATCCCTGTTCAATACCATTTGACTAATCAATTTTGGTAAAATACTTTTTGAGATATATGAACAAATGCTGGGGGGGGGGGGACTTACTTTTTTTGGTTGAGTGTATCTTCAGCTGTATTACAGAAAAAAGACCTGTATAAGTTCTAATACACTGGCAAAATAATTGAAGTTGCTTAATTTCAAGAAATTCATCTTTTCTTCGAAAATTATTTGAAGAACAAATGAATTCATTCTAAACCATTTGAGATGTAGATTTGGAAGAATTTTCCATCGAAAATTATGATCGTTATTCACAAATAGTTTTTGTAACGAAACAAATTTTAGTGTATTACTTTTCATGGAAATATTTATTCCGTCTCCTCCAGTGTTGCCAATCGTAGTTTTCTTTCTTTATTCTTTCTCTCCCGTTCCATATGAAATTGAATTTAATGTAATCGAGCATGGGAAATACTGACATTATATAGGTTATATCTGAAAGAATTACAGATTTTGATATTGTAGCTTTCCCGAAAAAATACTCAAGCTTCGACATTTCCATAGCAATATTTTATTTATTTATCGATATTTTTACTTTTTTCATTCCAGGTTTTTTCATATGCAAAATACTTATTTTTGTTTTTCCCTAGCGTTTGCATAAATGGACTGGTCTCATTTATCTCTATCGAAAGAGTGCAATTGAAATTTCCACCTAAAGAATTTATTTTTAGAACTATTGAACGATGGTCCAGCTACTTTACAAAAACGTTTTCCATTACGTACACTAAAAACGGTTCACCAGCTACAGAAACTATCATCAGCAAACTCGCTAATATTGATCTCAACAGCTTGATTGTTTTGTCATGTAGATTTATACCTTTTACATCGATATCATTATTTAAATCAATCACTATAAACTCTATAACTACTAAAAAGAAAATGGCAGAGATGGGGAAACCTGGTCCCACACCTCTGTTTAGAGGGAAATAAACCGACTGCCAATATAAATTAAATATACAAATTTTAGCATCATCTTATTAAAATTTCATAATTATATTCTATCCCGTATCCTATAAACTTTTCACCAGAACTATACTTCTTAAGAGCTTTATAAAGAAACACTCTATTAATCTTATCGGAGGCCTTTTCTAGGTCTAAAAATATTAAAAAAAATATCTATATAATTAATCAAGTCATCTATTAACCGTATATTCTTACTTAAAACGACCTTTTAAATGAGCATTTTGATCATGCATGAACCAAAGACTGATTTTAACCTATTCGCTAATACTAGTGCCAATATTTTGTAGTCAGTATTTAACAGATTTTATGTGCCTCCAATATGTTAATAAATCTTTTCGACCTTACCGTTATAACACTCTAGCATAGTGGTATAAGAAAGGTCGAACAAATTCAAAATCTTTATATTTTTATATCATCATAGGCGGCGATCCGGGGGTTGGGGGAATCGATTTTTTTAAAACTGAATATATTATTTTCTTATTTTGAATCAGGTGACCAAATTTAGACCAATCACTTAAAGACATTGGTTAATATTGTTATGATTTAAAAAAAAATCTAATTTTGTTACTTGAAAATGGGATAAACATTTGGGTTATAGTGTAAAAATACACGAAGGATTCAGAGTATAATATCCACAGTAAGTATTTTTAAATATTATAAATTTGTAGCAATGTTTGAAAAATATACGAGGGTCGGTTGCACAGACCAAATGTAAGGAGTGCGCATGCGCGCGTCACTCAACGGACCGCATTGTGTGTATTTACGTATCACGCGGTGGAAGACAGGTAACGGTAGTTTTGAATTCGTGAAAACGGTTCTCTTAGTTCATTGTCTCTCGAGGTTTGCGTCTAACTTACAGCTTTTCATTCCAAATTATGGTTGGTTTCAGGGTTTTTGAGTACAAATACAAGTAGTCATACACATGTTTCATCTTAGTTTTAGAATTTTTTTTAATGAGCTGCTCACAAAGTGAGCCAATGCATTTAATTTCATAGGCCTAGAATGCATTTTGATGGCAAAATCAGGCTTTCGTTATTTTTTGCGGTTATTTTTTAGCTCGCTCGCTTCGCTCGCTTGCATAACAATGATTATCCCCCCTCTCACTCCTAGAAACAGATTTTAGGCGGAGGCCTTCCGTGTTTCCGCCCCCCCCCCCCACTCGTTACATGAAATCGTCCCCCACTGAATATCATTCTGAACATAATTTATAAAACATTGACATAAAAATTCAACAATTTATCAAATCAAGCCAGGTGGTTTTTAGTACATTTTTAATTCACCGTAATATACATGCTGTATTTTAGCACAGTACAGCAAAGCAAAAACGGAAAAAAAATTCCATCAACTTGCATAGCCCTAGTAACTTCACATACAGGGGGCCTCCTCCCTTCCAAAAAGCGATACGGACTAGCATACTCTCAACAAATTTCACCGCTACCAGTGTTGATAGGGAATCTGCTCGAAAAAAAGTGTTCCAAAGTATGAGAAAATTGATTTTTTCCCCTTGTAATTATACTCGCATTAAATTATCTTCAAAGCAATGCTGAAAACATTCATTGGCAGTGCTTCTTGTAGAAAATAGCGTATCCTCGAGAACTTTCAGAAATGGCATTAAGCTTGAGCCGGGGGAAAATGAAGCTAAGAATATATATATATATATATATATATATATATATATATATATATATATATGACGTAAATATTCTTCATTCAAGTGTTATTTTCAAATGTCACCCCCTCCCAACATACATCTGAGCATGCAGACTTCGCAAGGTTTGACACAAGGAACACATTGCACACATTTTTTTTTGTTCTGTGTTTTCTTTTGTTAATGACAAGCAAAAGTGAAAATAATTGCACTTTTTTGATAATGACAAATACCACTAGAATTGCACATTTCTTTCCATTTAGGTAAATAAAAACAAACGTAAATTGCACCTTCTTACATTTGGCTTAAAACAACCGGGACAAAAAAGAAACTGAAACCACACACTGCCAATGGATGTCTTCAACGATAGCTACAACGTACATAGAAAAATACAAGAACACACATACTAGAAGAACGCCAGCCCTTTTTATGGCCGCCGTGTTTAGTGAATTGAACTGTTAAATGTGGTGCCAACATTAATGAATAACTGAAATACTAGAACTATAATGCATTACTCAGTAATAACAGATATAAAGGAAGGGTGAGATAAGACACGAATAAATGAAAAGAATACCCGTCTGGAGGCAATAATACCATAAATACCACTAAAGCTTTGTGTCATATTCATGGAAATAATTACGTTATTGCTATCACCATACACTCAACACTACTACATAATCACAAGAGAAAAGTCCTTCAAACACATTAAATGCAATCAAACTTTTGAAGCAAAACATCACCATGCATTTCAGAGGAAAATCTTTGGTTCAGGGTCCTTACAATGTCCCGTACAGATTCACTTAATTCATGAAGTAGCTCTTTGCAGATAAACATGTATTATCTTTGCGGACCCCACCCTTCACCTTGAAAAGCTGGAAACATAATATTTGTATTGAACTTTTGAGCAATTCTGGTGTGAAAAAAAAATGTTGCGTAACTTCGGAACCACATGCAGTGGCGTAGCTATAATTTCATTTTAGTCGGGGGCGGTAGTAATCACACGAACTGTGCAACTTATTATATTGAACACGCGAAGCGCGCTAGCGGTTTTCACGGGGCATGCGTGTTTTTGTTGAATGTGGAGTAAAGGAGTAGGCCTATGTCTGGCAAGGATATGAAGCTACATGTAAGGTAAATTATAAACTTCATTTATAACTCTCTTTTAGTAATTTCCAGAAAATAATGCAACTTTATTTATTTTTCTCCTTTAGCCTATATTTTAATGTAACAATGTACAGAACTGATCGGAAATTTCCTTTGGATAATTTGGATTTAAAGAATATGTTCAACTTTCTATACTAGGAATTTCTCTCCGTACAGATCAGTTGAATTACTCTCTAAAAAAAAAGTGAACGCATTCACTCTATTAGGGGTGAATTTCAGAAGAGAGTGCAGTTAGAGTGAATTAAGAGTGAATTAAGAGTAAAAATTATAATATTCATTCTTTATTCACTCTCGAGGGGTGATCTCAGGAATCACTCACAATCACTAACAGAGTGAACGCGTGCACTATTTGTTTTTTATTTTTTTAGAGAGAGTACCATACACGCTATGCTCCATTTAGTCTGTTAAAAAAGCATAAATGATCAAAAGTACGCCCTTCGACCCAACTCATGTACGGAAATAAATCGCTGCCCAGACCTAGCGAATAGACCTGTTTACTAATGTAATCAAATTTATGCACCTTTCTCTCCGGAACCCTTTTTACCAACTATTCAGTTCACCTGTTTTGCATAATGCCATATGAATATATTTATAGAATTCAGTTTGCACAGATCGGTTGTTGCTATGTCGGGCAAGCTCTGACAAGCTGGCAAGTTATCCAGGGAAATCTTTGTTCAACAAGTATGCATAGAATAAGTAAACAGGTCTATTTGTGCTCAGAAGAGTAAGTGTATAATTTGAAAGAAAAAAAAAAAAAACGGTCATCGCATTGATGCCTTTGCGCGTTGCCTACATCGCGCTAAACGCTTAGGAGAGGAGCAGGGCGCGATTCCCCCCTGAACCTTTGGGACTTCATAACATGAATATTTATGACTTGCGTCTGCGGAATAAGAGTACGCATGCGCGTGGACCTAGTGTCGGACGTGACGATGACTGATGATCATGAGATGTGCATGAGATCTGTGAGAGAGAGAGAGAGAGAGTGCATGGCCACGTATGCTGTCTTTTCATTCAACTAGGTTCTATAGTTCTCCGAGACTGAGCTAAGTAAGCCCGTGCTAAGGCCAAGGTACAATGCAGATAATTTCGTTTTATTGTTGGATACATGAAAAGCTAAAAGTAAAACAAAAGAAAAAAAAATCACATTATGAGAAAGAGCTGTGGCGAAGTCCACGCGCATGTTTTTTTTCCCAAGCCGCAACTCATGAATATTCATATCATGTAGACCCAAAGGTTCAGGAAAAAAAAATCGCTAGCGGAGCGGATTCCACCCAAGCATTTTTAGGATTAAAAGTCCCACAAATACCTCAAATGAATTCTTCTTATTCCTGTTTAATAAAGTAATGCTAAGTATACAGTCGATAAAAGTATCACGAATATTTCGACTATCATCACGAATGCCAAATAATAGGGTCTGCCATAAGATACAACCGAGGTCGATATACTTGGTTTCCAAGAATTTCCTTCATGATCCCCATCTTGATTCTTACAGGAGTTCAATATGATACGTCCTCGAGAAACGGAATAAAAAAAAATTGAAGTATTGTAATACTGTAATATTACTGTAATTTTGTAATACAACTAGGGACTAATTCAGAACTACATAAAATTTACACGACCAAGAAAAAATAGAATTTTCATTACCGTTTGGTTCTTAAAGCGTTTAACTAACATTTTGTAAGAGATTCTGTGGTGTGGTTGACATGGACTGAGGATCACAAATTCCTATGTACTAATCCCCGCCGCAAGTATTCGAAGCCATTTCAATTCTTTTTTTTTATTATAAAGGCCACCCAGATAAAGTAAATGGAGAACAGCTGGAGAAAATTCTTGAAATGTTATGTGCGTTCTCTATGTACTAATTATGTCGGATGGTCGAAGGAAGAAAATGCAAAATGCTCATAGTCCGTGGGCCAGAGGGGGCTACCGTGCACCCCCCCTCTGACCCTCCGCCATGGGTATCATTTTGTTCGTTGGTATCTCTAGTGTCAGAAAAACCAATGTTTCCAGGAATAAACTCAAATGGCCTATGATTTCTAATCCATTCTTTAAATCAATGTCAAAATCCACGTTTTTCAAATTTTGACCCTTTTCTTGAGGTATGCCATTTTTAAAGATTTTAAATGGGCTCTATCTCAAATAAAATAGGCTCAATTTGGTTGAACTTTCTATCATATAGTCTTCATCTCATGAGCAATCAACATGCAAAATTTTAGCCAGTTATACTATCATTCTCATATGCAAATTAGGCAATAAAATTTGCATATCATTAAATATGGAAATTTCCTGTTTCAAATATTTTCAAAAATCGATTTTAAGTTTTATTTTCTTTTTCATGCACCACCAATAATATATTTTCTGCCAAACATCACATCATTCTCTTCATCTATATCTCTACTTATGGAAAAATGATGTTTCCAAGGTCACATGTTCCCCTAGGCTATGTTTCCAGCCCCTTTTCCAACTAAGGTCAAGGTACTTTTTTCGAGGTTTTTGCCTGTTTTTTAGATTCCAGCTATGGAACGTACCTGAAATGTCCAGTAGATATTATCAAAACTTCATTAATTATTGAGTAATGTTTTTTCCTTGTTAGTAGAAGGCCACTACATGTTTTCTTTTCAGTAAATATATATTTTTTACTGCTGTACCCATTGTTAATATAACATGAACAGCATATAAGTGAACATCAATATTATGTTATGTATTTATCGATCTATTTTGGATGACTATGTGAGCAGTTGTTATTCCTTTGATAATTAAAAACATAGCTATTAGTTAGAAGCTGAAGCCAATAATTTTCATAATCAATTGGCCTGTAAAATCCACCACTATTTAATACATATTAAGTATAACATATGTTTAGCCTTCATTTCCAGCCCATATTCTGTGATATTCCGATATGAATTCATGAGTAACTTAACCCATGGTAAAGTCAGTGGTTTCAATAGGAGATATTACATGTACGTTGTATTAAAAGCTCAGTAGAAGAAATCACTGGTTTAAAATGACAGTTTATGGTATCTTTCAATCAAGCATAATATCAATCAGAGAAATGTTAGTCTATAAATCCAACCCTCTCTGTAGTCTAGATAACAGCCGATTCACGATAATGTGTTAATACCACATTTCAAAATAGTCTTACATTTTATACTTACTATATGAAATTTGCATAATGACAATCATCCTTCCAGGTATCCTGCTTATTACACGTCCATATTCCAGTTATAGCAAACTTTACCATTATCATTTCATTTACAGTTTTCACAGACTGACACGGAATGAAAGAATATTTCAACAGTTCATGGCCTTACCGTAATCATCAGGGGTGGAAAGTTGCCTCCCCTCCCCCCCGCTGCGTATAAAAATGTCTTTTTATTGTGAAATTTCCAAAAATTCCACCCAAAATGTGCACCAGATGCTTCATTTTCAACTTTAAAACTGCAAAGGGAATTTTTTTCTTCTGGGCAGAGACAAGAATCTGTAAAATATTTGAGGACACAAGCAAGCAAGGTATAGTAAAGCGACCGAACAAGGGAAGGGTGTTGGACAGGTGTATCACCCCCCCCCCCCTTCCCAAAAGATATATGTTCAAAGGTGCTTGGAAGGAAGGTGATCTTCTTAATAGAAGGAGACGCAACTGTTTTCACTTCAAAGAACGGAAAAAGGAAACACAACATAGGTATCAATTCAAGAAGAAACAGAATTGGCGAGTTGTTTTCTACTGCAGTTAGGCTATAGCAAGGAACGGCTTACTTCGAACCATCGGGTGATCGCGTCGGGCCGTGTAATCGCGTAACCCGACCTTTCGTGAAAACAGCCCCATGTATTTACGAAAGGTCGGGTAAATCGTGTTGTAAAAATGTGATTTTTAGCAATTGTGGTCATTGACATAAGACTAATCTTTTACGCGAATATTCGTGAGAAAACTACCTTCAAATGACGAAGTATCGGGTAAAAAATTAAATTTTGATATTAATCCATTTATGACATGCAACTACTTCAATTTCATTATAATTAGGTTCCAATCTGTCGAATTTTAACGTATTAACAGACTTCCATGGAAATGCCAAATATATATCTTTTCTTTACAATCACTGATCATGGGGGGGGGGGGGGGGGGGGTGGCTAATCACGTGTGATGATAAAATTTGGGTGAATGCGTGGGAAGACCTATACCAACGATTTTTAAAATTAATATCCATAAAGGTATATGGCTTGTAGATGTACGACCTTGATCTTCAAAAGATAATGCACTTTGAAAATCTGATAAATTTAATCAACACAAAACACGTATACATTGCAATTATCTCCTTCACAAACTCTCCACTACTCCATCCTTTCCCATTCTCTGCCCCCCCCCCCCCCCCCTCTCTCTCTCTCGGACACCCTCAAATTTTCTCAAATAATCTCGCCTGAATTGAATTTTCATCTCTTTCTTCCTGTATCTATCTCTGTCTCTCTTTCCAACCCTTTCCATCTCTCTTGAACACACCCTCTTGGTTGCTTTATTTTTCACCCACCCCCATATTCATTTCATAAGAGGGGGCTTCAGTATTTTCTTAGTTGTGCATGTATACATGTATTACAATTATCACATTCTTTTAAAATTGCTGGGGATTACACAATCAATATCAAAGTACACTTGTAGTAAAAAAAAATGGATTTGCTATATAATGATTATTTTTCTGCATGGTGATTACAGTCATGTACATGTTAAAGTAGGTTCATTCCGATAAAAAGGAAACTATATCAGCCTTCATTCATCACTTAAAAGTAAAATATATTTCATATTACTCATAACAATTTTTTAAAATCATATACCTTGTTCACAACTTACAACAAAATAAAGAATAGACTATAGAGTTTACATTACTACCATTCAAATGTTAGTAATTCAAATTGCCAACATGTATCAAGGCCCAATAGAATCCTTTTCTACTTTAAATAATACTTGTTAATAAATAATTAACAGAGCTCATAGTCAGATGTTGTGCACAACTCAAGAAGAATGAGCTATTCCACATCCCTTTAGAAGAAATTAATAAAATCAATTAAAATGCAACTGAAAACAGTAATTTTGAACTTACATACTCATCATTCAATTCAAATTACTAGTACACTGTACTGCATTTATGAATTTTCAAATCCTCAAATGAAACAATAATCTGCTGTAAGAGTTTCAAATAATTTGCACACACCTATGGGGAGGGGTTCAGTTAAAAGAATAATGCAATTATTTATTTGTAACTTTGTTTTATGACATTGCACAACATTTTGTATGTCGATAATAATCCAAAATTGTTGATTGCATATCAATAAATTTGAATTGAATTGAATTGTGCGTTGGGCTACTGCTCCCGTCCCCTCCCCCCCCCCCCCCTGCTGCATACAGGGCCATGACTCCTCACTCATTGAGAGACAGATCTCCAAAGCAGGGGTCCAATGCAATGAAGAGTAGAAGCTGAATTCTTTCTGTTAAAGAAAAAAGATGAGATTGAAAGTTGACTTGAATTAGGATAAATACAAAGTACATGTACAAATTATGGACAGTAGGAGCACTAAATATTTACCTTTGCAGACCAAGGTTTATAAATCATTTTAATTTATTTCACAGAACTCAAAATACATGTACAATTGAAATTTATACAACAGAAATTTAGAACAATACACGCACTGAACAATAAATATCTCAACTTGAAATTTGATAATAAAAAACAAACTTGGAAATGAAATGAGAGGAAATCAGAAAACAAAATATAGCTTCTGCTTGTATAGCAAAAATGAACAAGTAAAGCTGAACAATTATTTAGCTTTAACTAAGCAATACATTTCTTAATGAAGTGTAAGCAAGAAATGTTGGTGAGATATTTTGATCCTGGTGCCCATGAAACTCAAGGAAGAAAATTATTCATCATGCCAGACTGATGAAATTTTCAAAGGAGACAATAATAATAAAAAATATATATATATTCAGCCAGGGTTTACAAGTAAATTCAAGAATGGGTGTATTTGCAACCAAGGCCAATGGCCTTGTAAATGATGCTAAACCCTGGCTTAATATTGACATACTTGTACATGTAGCAACCTTATTAAATTTATGCAGAATTCACCTACCTTCCATAACTGGAGTGGTAGACTAACTCATTTCTTGCAGAAACTTTCTTCAGTCTCAGTCAACAAGCAATCATCACCTACATCTCCAACATGATGCTGATGCAAACATAAATGCAGCATTAAGTTTCAACCTAGGCATGTTCAATCTGATCAACAAAGTCAAAACAAATAAAAGATTAAATCAGTGGTGTAACAACCAGGGGCAGGGGAGGGAGGGACAGAGTGCCCCCTGAAGGATTTCAGTGGGAAAATCCACCAAACCACCACAAAAAAAATGAAAGAAAGGGAAAGGAAGAAAAAGGAAGGGAGAAAGGAAAGAAAGAAGAAAAGGGAGAAAGAAGAAGAGATATGGGGAAAAAAGAGGAAAGGGGGGGGGGGGGGGGGGGGACAGAGCCAAAAATTTCCTGGTACGTAAATTTAGAATCAGTGGCATAGCTAGGATTTCACTTAAGGGGGTGGTAGTCTCTCCCTCCCTGCACCCTCCCCCTATTGATTGCGCTTCGCGTGCTCAGTGTGTCAAATGCTTTGTGTACTCACTACCGCCCCCTCAAATGAAATCATAACTATGCCACTGATTCTTGACCGAGTTACTAGAAATTTTGGGCTCCCCCCCCCCCCCCGATAACAGGAACCAGGGCTGCGTTTCATGAAACCGTCACAAGTCTAACTTCTTGGACATCCCATTGAAACGCGTGTTGTAAAATTAACACGTGTTTCTATGGGATGTCCATGAACTTAGACTTATGACGGTTTAGTGAAACGCAGCCCTGTTACACCGTTGGATTAAATCATACCTAGTCTCATTATGCTTCCTTATGCTGTCTTTGAAATCTGAGCTTAAACTGTACACACAGTCATAGACCCCCGCCTCGCCCTCCCCCTTGCTTTACACAGCTATACATCATGCAACAATTTAGGATAACCGATTCGTCAACTCGCCAACACACTGTGCATGTAGGTGAGATAAAATAAACGTTGAATCTCACTGTCAACCGTTTTTTGCATTGCATTTACAATCATAGGCAATCCGCCCGAAAGTCTGGGCAAGATGTTGCGTCGTGACAGGGTGCAGCGGTAACAATGAGCTGCCGACGATGAAAAGAGTTTACAAAGTTCGTGAGTTTATAGCACATAATTTCATGACATACAGCTCAGGGCAGTTCTTTGAAAATATAAACAAATTAACGCAGATTTGGCACAATGTAGAACTCATTAGGAATAGATTCTATTTTTTTGACAAATTAGCGAAATTTAAACTGTACTCACCTCTGGACTTTCCGAGGCAAAGGCTGACTTTGTGCGAATCAAATGCTAGCTTTTATTCAAGCCGTTTTTCGTCAAATTATTTGTTGTAGAAATGTGCGTTAAGGACGCGACCCTTCGTATATTTGCTAGCTAATTTCTACGAAGTGTCCGGTTAATGGACCCGACTTTTCGTAGATTTAACTGGTATATTTCTCAAACGGTGAACCCGACCATTCGTAAATAAAGGGGGCTTTTTTCACGAAAGGTCGCGTTACGCGATTACACGGCCCGACGCGAAGACCCGATGGTTCGAAGTAAGCCGCAAGGAACAGGGACGTGACTATGTACAAGTCAGGAGCTCAGAGATCAACATCTTGTAGCACGACACTATATTGTAGCAAGACATTTGTCTATAATAAATGCATTTGAAAAACTTCAGAAGGTCGCAAACGGTATGAACTATAATTTGTTTTGGTCTAGAGCACTAAGTTATACAGCGCCTTTGTAACATTCGTTGCGGATATGTCAGTTTGAGATGTGTGATCCTAAACATTATTGTCAAGAATTAGTGTAAGTAGACCGTAATATTATCAATCAATAAATCAATCAGTCAATAAAGTAGGGTAGAACTCCCAAGATTCACGGAGTGCATCCTTAATGAAGTCATCCTAGGTCTTCCTCTTGCATATCCAAGAAGAGTTTCCACAGGGCCACTGAGTGTACTATGAGCTCTGGATGCGGTTGAGCATTACCCGAAAGACTCTCCGCTGGGTCACTTTTGAGCTGACATTTATAAGGTTTCTGTACAGCTCAGAGTTCCTCATTCTCGTTGCAATCTGGTTGACGCTCAGAGCCGTCCTCAACATTCTTGTGTTTGTGTTGTTTTTATAAGGGAGGGGATTCCATAAGCCCGTAGAATCTTCATCGGGTAGTCAAAGGCCTTTCTGAAGTCAATGAACACCATGACAATGCAGAGTCTCTTCTCTCTGGTACAAACAGAAATCCTCCTATAGAACGTGACTGGTGGGGATCTTCCCTTTAATCTGAAGCCTTTCTGGTTGTATCTGAGCTTTTTTTAAATCTCTGGGTCAATACATTTCAGAATCATCCTGCTGAGGGTCTTTGCAAAAAGTTATATAAGTGAGATTCCCCATGTTGTTGTTGATAAACATGTTAACGGAAGTCACGTTTCTTTGGTATTGGGATGACGATGATTGGGACTAATCTTCCATTGATCTGGGACAAAACCATTTTCCAGTGCCTGATTACCTATTTTTGGTGATGATATATCACCAAAATCACACCTCTTCATCACCTCTGATACCACTCCATCCTCTCCATACGCCTTACCCTCCTTGATTCCCTGTCTCGATATCCGTCTCCTTGAATAGATGACTGATCTCCCTGATGTTCTGGGCCATGGCAGGGGGTTGTCCTAGTAGGGTCTTGGAATGTTCCAGCCACTTCCCCTTCCTATCCGCATGGCCTATACCTTGGGTCTCACTTGAACTCTCTCTCTCTTCTTCCCCTTCCTTGATGATCATCCAGCTCTTCTTTTACACATGTCTGCTATTCTCCCAACTCTTGATCTTCTCAATCAGCACCTCCTCCCTCGTCTCAGTGTCGCTCCCATAGAGTTCCTCCTTCCTATTCTCAACACACTCTTTCACTAGTCTGAGGATCAGCATGGAAATCGTCCCTAGTAGCTCACAGGTGTTCTCTGGCTGCACACACTCTGGGATCATCAGAGTAGTCTCTCTCATCTCTTTCTTGCTCTCCAGCACCAGGGTCTCTCCTGATTCTGCTTATGCAGTAATGAAGAATCCATACATTCTTGTCGCACACTCACTACTTGCCTCCTACTCGCAGTCATCATTCCCTCTACACAAACCATTGAACCCTACCTCAACTCCACAGTGTATTTCACCTGTAGCTCCCGATCTTCCTTGAATGCTCCCCAATCATATGCAATTCTTCAGGGCTTATATTTGCTCTTTCTTAGGCTCTCCATCGCTCATAACAAGCCGAATGATCATTACCCAATGGACTGAAGTAATTGTAGGGCTCTGTGTCTTTGTCCAGAACACTTTTCCTCCACTTCTGTGGACCAAAACTTCCTGGTGAAGATCCTACGGGCTTACGGAATCCTTAAGATAGTGGGCCTGATATCCCTGATATGTCCAAACACCAGAGCCAAGGTCATGAAACGTGATGGGAAGATAGAGTTCGTTGATATACTTGCTGGAGTACCAGGGGTGATACAGTAGCTCTATACATCTTTGTCATGCGTCCGGCACTCGATAACCACCACTACTCTGGTTTCACTGTAACTCCGGCTCGGACTTGGGAGCAACGATCAAGAACACACATGAGGATGTTGTGGATAAGGTGAAGAAGGATTGGGCAGCATACCACAGCCTGCAGTCTGTATGGAAATCAGACCTCCTAAAGACTTAAGAATATGTCTCTTCACAGCACAGTGGAGTTTGTTTTGTTGTACGGGTCAGAGACCGGGACCCTTACAAAAAGACTTCAGATGGTGGATAGGTGATACACAAGAATGTTGAGGACGGCTTTGAGCGTCATCCAGATTGCAACGAGAATGAGGAACTCTGAGCTGTATGGGAACCTTACAAATGTCAGGTCATCTCAAAAGTGACCCGGAGGAGAGTGAAGCTATCAGGTCTTGCTCAAAGGCATTCATAGCTCACGGTCCACTCAGTGGCTCTGTATAAAACTTTTAAAAGATAGGCAAGAAGAGGAAGACCTAGGAGGATATATCGATTCAGTAAAGATGGGCACTGGTCTCCGGGAGAGAGGAGGCATCACTGAACGCATGAATGACAAAGGAAATAACTTAATTATCCATGGATCTCGCGAGTTCTACGCAACCTGATTGATGGAGTGATGACATAACAGTTTACTTACACTGATCCAAAACGAATATTAAATGTTTTGTGTTTAGGATTACACTTCTCAAATGGACATATCAGTAACGGATATTACAAAGGCGCAGTATATAATACCGCTCTAAACAAAACCCATTATACAACATGTACCGATCATGTTTGCGCTCTTTCTGAAGTTTCACGAATGCATTTTGCTACAACATGGTTTTGTGTTACAAGATGTCGTCGTCCGGGCTCCTGACCTGCACACTGTCATGTCCCTGTTTCTTCCTGCAACTGCAGTAGAAAACCACCAATTGGTCAATTCTGTTTCTTCTTCATCTGCCTCTAAGACTGATACCTCTGTTTGTAGTGTCCCTTCTTTTCTTTGAAGTAAAAAGTGTAGCCCATCCTTTTATGAAAATCAACTTCCTTCCAAGCAGCTTTTGAACCATATCATCTTGTGTGTGTGTGGAGGGGGAGGGGCACATCCGTCCCACCCCCTTCCCCTACTCTGTCGCGTTTGTTTCTCACATATTTCACACATTCTTATCCCCGGGAAATTTTGGATTTTTCAATAAAATGACATGATTCGTACAAAGGAGAGAGGATGTAACTGCCCTCCCCCCTCCTCCTCAGAGTTCGGTACAGTCATGAACTGTTGAAATATTCTTTCATTCAGTCCCAATCTTTGAAAATTGCTATGCAGTAATGGATGCAAATGGATGTGTAATAATAAGGATGCATGATACATGTAGGTTCATAACATGTTGGACTATTTTGAAGTGTGGCATCAACACATTATCATGAATCGACTTATCTACACTACAGTGAGGGCTGGAAGTATAGACTAATAACATTTCTCTGATTGATATAACATATGTTTGATTGAAAGATTCCATAAATTGTCATTTCATACGAGTGATTTCTTCTACTGAGTTTTAATACAACCTACATGTAATATATCCTACTGAAACCGCCGACTATACCATGGGTTATTAGTTACTCATATGAATTCATATCATAATATCACAGAATAAGGGCTGGAAATGAAGGCTAAACCTATGTTACACTTAATCATGTTAATATATATTAAATTATAGTGGTATTACAGGTTAATTGATTTTGGAAATAATTTTTTTCAGCTTCTAGCTACAAAAAATGGCTATGTATCTAATTATCAAAGGAATAACAACTGCTCACATAGTCTTCCAAAATAGATCGATAATTATATAACACAATATTGATGTTCACTTATATGCTATTCATGTTATATTAACAATGGGTACAGCAGTAAAAAAACTATATTTATTAAAAAGAAAACATGTGGTGGCCTTCTACTAACAAGGAAAAAGCATTGCTCAATAATTAATGAAGTATTGATAATATCTACTGGACATTTCAGGTACGTTCCATAGCTGGAATCTAAAAAACAGGCAAAAACCTCGAAAAAAGTACCTTGACCTTAGTTGGAAAAGGGGCTGGAAACATAGGCTAGGGGAACATGTGACCTTGGAAACATCATTTTTCCATAAGTAGAGATATAGATGAAGAGAATGATGTGATGTTTGGCAGAAAATATATTATTGGTGGTGCATGAAAAAGAAAATAAAACTTGAAATCGATTTTTTAAAATATTTGAAACAGGAAATCTCCATATTTAATGATATGCTAAATTTATGGCCTAATTTGCATATGAGAACGATGATATAAATAGATAACATTTTGCATGTTGATTGCTCATGAGATGAAGACTATATGATAGAAAGTTCAACCAAATTGAGCCTATTTTATTTGAGATAGAGCCCATTTAAAATCTTTAAAAATGGCATACCTCAAGAAAAGGGTCAAAATTTGAAAAACGTGGATTTTGACATTGATTTGAAGAATGGCTTAGAAATCATAGGCCATTTGAGTTTATTCCTGGAAACATTGGTTTTTCTGACACTAGAGATACCAACGAACAAAATGATACCCATGGCGGAGGGTCAGAGGGGGGGGGGGGTGCACGGTAGCCCCCTCTGGCCCACGGACTATCACCGCTTATGAATCTATGTCCTAGGACTATGAAGAGGAAGAATTCTAAGACAAGTGTTGTCCATCCAAACCACGGGTCAGAGGAAGTATATCTCATATCAGTGTCGGTACCTGATTGAAAAGAAAATGTTGTGAAGCACTGTCGACATGTCACGCAAATGAAATTCAATGCCTGTTTACATTTTCTTATCGAGCCAGTCATCACCAAGTGTAAGGGCAAAAATTGAGGACGAGGTGTAAAATTAATTCAAACTCATTTCTTCCATTGTTTTGGTAGGATCAACGATCATTTTCAGATAGTATGCATTTCATATACAGTAACACTATTTACCAAACAATAACACAAATACTATAGAAGAAGGCCCTTTTAAGCAAAATGTTTGAAGGCATACATTATAGATAACAGAAAGAGGAGAGGTATACAAAGAGGGAAAATGGGATAGGGATATGATATATGACATATATAGTCTGATAAATACATGAAACAAAATGAAAGATGCCACTAAGATAAATGCTTCTTTTTTTTCAAATGTGAATCTGTATTTTTTAATCGTAAATCATATAAGTCCTCACTGGAAATGTTAGTTTCAGGCTCATCTGAATCCATCGCAAAAGCCCCTGCCAATCGTATGGAGGAAGTACTTTCGTAGTTGAAGTTTGAGTACGAACAGGTTATTATCAAATCTTCCTCACTGTATGGGATGAAGTGAGTGGTAGCAATGTTGTATGTTCCATCGTTGTTTGCTCCTGGAGGCAGTACCTCGGCTTCGTTTTCTCCAGCGGACGTCAATACAAGAAGGGTCTCCGGAAAAACGTGAGTCACTGAGCAATTTACAAGGAATCCCCTTGAATTCCTGGCATATATAATCGACGGAGGGTTTAATGGTGTTGCTGAAAATATGAAAAGAGAGCGATTACTTCCGTTATCGACGGGATTAACAGTTTCGTATCGTTTCGTAAATTATTTCAATACATATACAATTTAATAACACTAGTCGCAGTCGAACCGCAGGTCCGACAAAAGCTTCTTTTTATTCCAGCGACGATCTCATGACTTTCGTTTGACCTGTGAAGCCGCTGTGAAATACACTTTTGTAAACGTTCATAGTTTCGCTTCTATTTATTATTTTCTCTTTCTGTCTTCTGATTTTACTAGATGAAACCCTAAAGTTTGTATAAATATAAACATAAACAGACAGTAAATTTCAAGAAAAGGGTTATCAGAAAGTATTCATATTTATAATAAACTATTGCTAAACATTCACAAATCACATTGTTTCATATTTACCGTTAGAACTTTTAATTTAACCCCTGAGCCGTAGTTGTCATATAGATATTCTGAATACACATTATATATTCACTTTTACAGTGAACCTAAATATGTGAGGATTCATCTTATGACAGGGTCAGGTTCCAGGAGAATGTAACCAAAGTACACACTGCGTCCTTCAAACTGTTCATTCCAGCACTCTGATTGCAGCCACAACGTACATTCCCAATTAAATCCTCGTAAACACATACAAGCTTTTGAATTCGTAACGGCTACCGAACGCCTGCGCTGAGAGAGGATCAATGAATCCTCGAAAATACACCCTCTCGTATCTCCTTTACTTTGGCACCAAAATCCATAAAAGTGATAAAATGATATTATTCATCGTTTTTATTTTCTCTGAAAACGTTTGGGTATTTTTTGAAATACAAGTATGTTTCAGTTTTAGAGGACCGTGGGAAGAGGATTTGATTTTTTTTTCCCCGACATAAATCTGGGACAAAATGAATATGCAAACAATTGACTAAACAATTACTAGACTTGAGTGTCCAGGCTTACTCCCTGTGTATTTTTATGTTTGCGCAATTAGTAGTTTTCTGTATTTCTGACGTTAAAAAATCACGGTTTCAACATGAAACAACTATAAGCTGCAACTACTGCTCATGCGCTTTTCCGACTTTTCCATGAATGAGCGAAGTCGAGCGCATTAAGTCATGCATGCACCCCTCGTGAACTAGTTCGATTGACTAGCAGCCCAGCAAGCAGCAAGCTGTTCACTGTTTACGCAAGGCCAAATGATGTATGCACGTAATTTTCTTCAAACTTTCCTTCCTGTAAAACAGTTCATTATATATTAACCGTGCCATGCTTCGTTCTATGTTATCTGAGCCATTTATTCTAGCCAGAAGTGCACAGGTCTCGTACGGTTTGCACCAGATAGTTCAGTGGTTTGCTATGGTTTGACAGTCACAGGCGACGTGTGAAGGAATGAGGTTTGCACATGACGACATGTGCATTAACTGCAGTAGATGGGACTACACGAGATGAATCGTGAAGTGTTCATGAATAACATTGCCTTGGGTTTTCCCCTACTTTGCACATGACCTGCGGTTTGACTGATCACTTGTTGCAGTTTGTTGAATTTATCAATGAGAGTTCAGTTCGATATCGAATAGGAAACGGAACTATGCAATATCCATTGCCTGAATTTAAAAGCATGGAGGCAAAATAATGTCATTGGGCTTTTTTGGAAGGAGGAAATCGTGGGATAGGTGATATTATTTTTTTTTTTTCTTTAGTCGGTCACTCTGACTTCACGAAGGCACTTCTTAAAACCTGAAGAGTAATCAACCCCAGATTAATGTTCGCCAAAAGAAATGTAGTGAGAATCTAACCATAGCCTCATTTACCAACAGTCTTATCCATAGTCCAAGGGTAGTTCCCAGGTAACATGCCCATATGGGGCCCATATGGGCATAGTCTGGGCCATCAGGGCCATCTGGGCAGAAACAAACCCATGTGCATCCCATATGTATCCCACATGGGACCCATACTAATTAACCCATATGGGATTTAGATGGGCCAGCCCATATGGGTATCACATGGGATCAACCTGGGTAAAACCCATGTGGGGGAGATATGTACATGCCCATATGGGTACCTTATGGGATCAACATGGGTGAACCCATGTGGGGAGATATGTAATTGCCCATATGGGCATCATGTGCGATCAGCCTGGGCAAACTCATATGGGGGAGATATGTAAATGCACACATGGGAACCATATGGGGTCAACATGGGTGTACCCATGTGGGGGGGGGGGGGATATGTAAATACCCATATGGGTACCGTATGGGGTCAACATGGGTCAACCCATATGGGGGAGATATGTAAATGCCCATATGGGCATCATGTGGGATCAGCCTGGGCAAACCCATATGGGGGAGATATGTAAATGCCCACATGGGAACCATATGGGGTAAACATGGGTGAACCCATGTGGGGGGAGATATGTAAATACCCATATGGGTACCGTATGGGGTCAACATGGGTCAACCCATATGGGGGAGATATGTAAATGCCCATATGGGCATCATGTGGGATCAGCCTGGGCAAACCCATATGGGGGAGATATGTAAATGCCCACATGGGAACCATATGGGGTTAACAGGGGTGAACCCACGTGGGGGAGATATGTAAATTCCCATATGGGTACCATATGGGGTCAACATGGATGAACCCATGTGGGGGAGATATGTAAATGCCCATATGGGCATCATGTGGGATCAGCCTATGGAAACCCATATTGGGGAGATATGTAAATGCCCATATTGGAACCATATGGGGTCAACATGGGTGAACCCATGTGGGAGAGTTTTGTAAATTCCCATATGGGCATCAAGTGGGATCAGCCTGGGCAAACCCATGTGGGGGAGATATGTAATTGCCCATATGGGCATCATGTGCGATCAGCCTGGGCAAACTCATATGGGGGAGATATGTAAATGCCCACATGGGAACCACATGGGGTCAACATGGGTGACCCCATGTGGGGGAGATATGTAAATACCCATATGGGTACCGTATGGGGTCAACATGGGTGAAGCTATGTGGAGGAGATATGTGAATACCCATATGGGCATCATGTGGGATCAGCCTGGGCAAACCCATGTGGGGGAGATATGTAAATGCCCACATGGGAATCATATGGGGTCACCATTGGTGAACCCATATGGGGGAGATATGTAAATACCCATATGGGTACCGTATGGAGTCTACTTCGGTGAACCCATGTGGGGGAGATATGTAAATGCCCATATGGGCATCATGTGGGATCAGCCTGGGCAAACTCATATGGGGAGATATGTAAATGCCCATATTGGAACCATATGGGGTCAACATGGGTGAACCCATGTGGGAGAGTTATGTAAATAGCCATATGGGCATCAAGTGGGATCAACCTGGGCAAACCCATTTGGGGAGGTATGTAAATGCCCATGTGGGCATCATGTGGGATCAGCCTGGGCAAAATCCATGTGGGGAGATATGTTAATGCCTGCATGGGTGTTATATGGGATCAACCTGGACATACCCATGTGGGGAGATATGTAAATGCCCATATGGGCATCATGTGGGATCAGCTTCTCTGTATCATTAATCTTGGTAACTGTGTGCTACATGTATGTACTCCAATCTCAGTATTCCATGCATTTATCTGTACAATGTGTTGTTATGTTTTTTTTTTTCTCCGCTTGCATGTTTCGTGGGCACGTATAATCACTACTTTATTCTTCTTCAAACACCCATCAATAGTTTTAGTTAATTTTTCGATCATTGTTTATTGTTTTATGCCTTGTTATTATTAAGTAATTTGTGTATGTATGTATGTATGTATATATCTATTTTGCCACACGAGAAGAGTGTCGATGTCACAGAGAAGAGTTACGTTGTCGATGTATTGTTCGTGTAAACAAAATTACTTACATGTGTATATTCGGGTTTTGTGGGGGGGGGGGCTGCTGTTCATTGGCTATACAAATACTATTGCGAACGCTTTCGATATTTTTAAAGGTGTATTTCAATACAAATGTTATTTTCATAATTGGAGCTTCACACTGTAATGTCTCAAATTACCTTCGCTATATTTTCGCTTGTTCTCGTTCTGCTCTCATTGTGACGTCTTTCACACACTGAGGCTTCCGTGCGATGGACCCTGTTCCCTGCACTACTTAGACGCACTCACAGCGCTGCGCTTTCTCTTCCCTTCTCTCTCTGTGTTCTATGTTCATGTCTCTCTTTCTTTGTTCTGCTACTGCTATTATTTGGCTCGGCTACCCATTCCATGATTCTTACAAACCTTGAACCAGTTATAGTACAACACGTTCTGATATTAAATGATTTAGTATGACTGACACATCGTACTTTCTATTCACTTCTTTGAATAACGATGACCTCTTTAATGAATTGAGACCTACTGGTACTGAATACTTCAATAACCCAATGAATTTTGATAATGATAATTTTGTGGCTGATAATATTAACTCGTCCTCAAATGAGTTAGAATTAAATTTTGATTATGATATAGTGCAAAACCCCTCTTCTAAATATGTTACGGAAAATCAAGTGAAAAACCTTACAAAAAATTTCAGTAAAGATACATTCTGCATAATGCATGTAAATATAAGAAGTATAAATAAACATTTTGATGAACTTCAGTTACTTTTGAACAACTCTTCCAATTCGACTAAACATCCTTTTTCTATAATTGGTCTCACTGAAACATGGCTGTGTCATGAATCTAAACAACCTTTTTTATTAAATGGCTATGATTTTATAACAAATAACAGGAAAGACAGAACTGGGGGTGGCGTAGTATTTTACATTTCACATGACTACGAGTATACCGTTTGTGATGAACTTAACATTATGAATTCTACTGTCGAATCTCTTTTTATTGAAATTAATATTCCTGGCAGTAAAAATATGATTATTGCTGTTTTGTATAGACCTCCAAACTCTAACACAAACGATTTTTTGACTTATCTTTCTGAAACTATAAACAACCCAGCTCTAGCTAATAGGGACGCTGTCTTTGTAGGCGATTTCAACATTGATTTATTGAAACAACATAATGTATCACATGAATTCCTTGAAACATTTTTGCCTGCCTCTTTCTTGCCTCTTATTTCCAAACCTACTCGTGTAGCCGACAAAACCGCTACACTTCTGGACAATATTTTTTGTAACATTCTCCCCCCTCCAGATTCTTTTATAGTCCTTTCCGATATAACAGACCATTTCCCAATTCTCACCCACGTTCCGCTAAGACGCACAACTAGACCTGTCCTTTCTCAACCACTAAGACGCAGACCAACGCATGAAAATACAGCTAGCTTAGGCGCTTCTTTGGACTCTGTCGATTGGTCTTGTGTGTACGATACTGAAGACATTAATTTATCCTTTGACAATTTTTTGAATATATTGAATGACAAGTTAGACAAGCACATCCCGATGTTAAAAGACAAACGTAACACATACAAAACTGTTCCAAGACTACCATGGATATCAGCATCTATTTTGCGTTCGATTAATAGAAAAAATAACTTATATTACAAATTCAAAATGAAAGGTACAGAGCAATCCAAAATCAAATACACGTCTTATAAAAATACCCTAACTAGAATATTACGACTTGAAAAGAAAAATACTTTGAGAAACAGTTAGCTCTATATAAACATGATATCCAAAATACATGGAAAGTTATAAAACAGGCAATGAACTTATCTAGAAATAAATTAGATATTTCCAAAATCAGATTTAATGATGCCATTGTTGACGATGCTGACAGCATTGCGAATATTTTTAATGATCATTTTTCTTCTGTTGGTGAAAACTTGGCCAAAGACATTCCTCCCGCGACGAAAAACTTCTCTAACTATCTTGGCACGCCTAATCCGAATTCTATATTTTTTGCTCCAACTTATAGTCAGGAGATAATTGATATTGTATCTGGATTAAAAAGTAAAAAAAACCCCAGGTTTTGATGGCATTAATAATTTCATTTTGAAAGCTGTGATAAATTCTACTGTTACCCCCTTGGTACATATATTCAATCTTTCCTTAGAATCAGGTATAGTTCCAGATAAAATGAAAATTGCTAAGGTAATTCCTTTATTCAAAAAAGGTGATAATTTGGACGTCAGTAATTACCGACCTATTTCTTTGTTGTCTTCTTTTTCTAAAATCCTCGAAAGAATAGTCTACGTTAGACCTGCCAAATTATTTACAATACATAGTATTTTGTCTGATGTTCAGTTTGGGTTCCGCGAAAAGCACAGCACCACTCATGCGTTATTGAATTTTATTGATAAAGTAGTAAGTGCTCTCAACAAATCTTATCACCTGGTGGGCATTTTCCTGGACTTCTCCAAGGCCTTCGACACCATCAATCATGAAATCTTATTACATAAATTGTCACATTATGGGGTGCGAGGGAAGGCCTTGGAGTGGTTCAGGAGCTACCTATCCGGTAGGCAACAATATGTTTTTGTTAAAGGTCATAATTCTAACATGCGAGATATAAAATGTGGAGTCCCTCAGGGTAGCCTACTGGGCCAACTGTTGTTTACCCTTTACATTAATGATTTCTGTAGGTCATCCCAAATTCTGTCATTTATCTTGTTTGCTGATGACTCCAACTTATTTTTCTCCCACCAGTGCCCACAAACTTTAGTCAATGTTATTAACTCTGAACTCATTAAAGTTACTGAATGGATAAGAACTAATAGATCATCCTTGAATCTCAAAAAAACAAAATATATGTTATTCAGTAATTCCACAAATGCATTACCAATGAACATTATTTTTGATGATACTCCCTCAGAAATTGTTCCACATACAAAATTTCTTGGAATTATAGTTGACAACAAACTCTCTTGGAAATATCACATTGAAAATATATGCAAAATAATTTCACGAAATATAGGTATTATCAACAGACTGAAATTTTTTATTCCTTCGACATCACTTATTATGCTTTATTCATCTTTAATTTTACCCTATTTGAATTATGGGATTCTTGCTTGGGGAAATACCCATCAATATCTATTGGACAGATTGTTACTTTTGCAAAAAAGGCACTTCGTGTTATTCATAGCTCTGCCTTCCGTTCACGCACGGATCCGTTGTTCTTTGAGAGTAAAATATTGAAAGTCAGAGACCTGTATTTATTCCAGTTAGGGCAATTTATGTACAACTATAATAATAATGCTCTTCCCCATATTTTTGATGCCATGTTCCTTAAAAATCAATCTTACCACAACTATCCCACGAGACGCTCTTACGAATTTCATTTACCTTTCTGCAGAACTTTACTAGCCAAAAACACATTCATATACAACGGTCCCAAATTCTGGAACTCTCTTAGTAATGATATTAAAGATAGTGTCTCTTTGAATGCATTGAAACATAAGCTCAAACTTTTCCTGCTCCATTCTTACAACAGTTAACATTGGAACTGAGATTTCCATTTTGGTTACGTCTAATCTAGGTCATCGCACTATCCTGTACATAAGAAAATTCCCACCTGTCTATTCTTTTTTTTATTTCAGTCTGGTTGTCGGTCATGTTATGTCATGTTGGTCTGTGGCAGCCCATCTCCCATTTGCTCTTTTTAATTTCTTGCTATTTTCTCCTCTTTCCTCCTTGTGTTTCCTGTCTGTTTGTCTTGTCTTTTATTGTCTTGTCCCTCTTTCGTCTTGTCTTGTCTTATGTTATCTTGTCTTATTTCTCTCTTTTCCTATTGTCCTTTCTCTTCTTTGTCTCAAATGTGCAACGCATCGTTCATCTGGCGGAGTCCTCACTGTGTGACTGAATCTGCAACTATATACTGCCGTTTCACCTACCCCGCATGTATCACACATTCTTCTGTTTTCTTTTCTTTACTTTCCTTTTTCTTTCTTGAGGAATCCACGTCACTACAAGCATTGCTTTTTTGTGGATTTCTCTTTTCCAATATCATTTTTTTTTCTTTTAATACACTATGTCAAGCAGACATTTAATTTTTTTTTTAATGTTAATTAGAGGAAAAAAAATGTTTTATGTTTGTTTATTTACGATATTTCTGCTTAAAAGAAGAAAAAAAATTATTATGTCTTGTGTTATATTGGAAATAAAATCTGAACTTGAACTTGAACCCATGTGGGGGAGATATGTAAATGCCCATATGGGCATCATGTGGGATCAGCCTGGGCAAGCCCATATGGGGGAGATATGTAAATGCCCACATGCGAACCATATGGGGTTAACAGGGGTGAACCCACGTGGGGGAGATATGTAAATACCCATATGGGTACCGCATGGGGTCAACATGGGTGAACCCATGTGGGGGAGATATGCAATTGCCCATATGGGCATCATGTGGGATCAGGCTGGGCAAACCCATATGGGGAGATATGTAAATGCCCACATGGGAACCATATGGGGTCAACATCGGTGACCCCATGTGGGGGAGATATGTAAATACCCATATGGGTACCGTATGGGGTCAACATGGGTGAAGCCATGTGGAGGAGATATGTAAATGCCCATATGGGTCCCGTATGGGGTCAACATGGGTGAACCCATATGGGGGAGATATGTGAATACCCATATGGGCATCAAGTGGGATCAGCCTGGGCAAACCCAGTGGGGGAGATATGTAAATGCCCACATGGGAACCATATGGGGTAAACATGGGTGAACCCATATGGGGGAGATATGTAAATACCCATATGGGCATCAAGTGGGATCAGCCTGGGCAAACCCAATGGGGGAGATATGTAAATGCCCACATGGGAACCATATGGGGTAAACATGGGTGAACCCATATGGGGGAGATATGTAAATAACCATATGGGCATCATGTGAGATCAGCCTTGGCAAACCCATATGGGGTAGATATGTAAATGAACATACGGGCATCAAGTGGGATCAGCCTGGGCATACCCATGTGGGGAGGTATGTATATGACCATATGGGCATCATGTGGGATCAGCCATCGCAAACCCATATGGGGGAGATATGTAAATGCCCATATTGGAACAATATGGAGTCGTCATGGGTGTACCCATGTGGGGGAGCTATGTAAATACCCATATGGGTACCGTATGGAGTCTACTTGGGTGAACCGATGTGGGGGGGGGGGATATGTAAATGCCCAAATGGGTACCATATGGGGTCAACATGGGTGAACCCATGTGGGAGAGTTATGTAAATACCCATATGGGCATCAAGTGGGATCAGCCTGGGCAAACCCATGTGGGGTAGATATGTAAATGCCCATATGGGCATCAAGTGGGATTAGCCTTGGTAAACCCATTTGGGGAGGTGTGTAAATGCCCATGTGGGCATCATGTGGGATCAGCCTGGGCAAAATTCATGTTGGGAGATATGTTAAAGCCTACATGGGTGTTATATGGGAGCAACCTGGACATACCCATGTGGGGAGATATGTAAATGCCCATATGGGCATCATCTGGAATCAGCCTGGGCAAACCCATATGGGGGAGATATGCAAATGCCCTCATGGGAACCATATGGGGTTAACAGGGGTGAACCCACGTGGGGGAGATATGTAAATACCCATATGGGTACCGTATGGGTCAACATGGGTGAACCCATGTTGGGGAGATATGCAATTGCCCATATGGGCATCATGTGGGATCAGGCTGGGCAAACCCATATGGGGGAGATATGCAAATGCCCTCATGGGAACCATATGGGGTCAACATGGGTTACCCCATGTGGGGAGATATGTAAATACCCATATGGGTACCGTATGGGGTCAACATTCGTGAAGCTATGTGGAGGAGATATGTAAATGCCCATATGGGTCCCGTATGGGGTCAACATGGGTGAACCCATATGGGGGAGATATGTGAATACCCATATGCGCATCATGTAGGATCAGCCCGGGCAAAGCCACATGGGGGACATATGTAAATGTCCATATTAGAACCATATGGAGTCATCATGGGTGTACCAATGTGGGGGAGATATGTAAATACCCATATGGGTACCGTATGGAGTCTACTTGGGTGAACCCATGTGGGGGAGATATGTAAATGCCCATATGGGCATCATGTGGGATCAGCCTGGGCAAGCCCATATGGGGGAGATATGTAAATGCCCACATGCGAACCATATGGGGTTAACAGGGGTGAACCCACGTGGGGGAGATATGTAAATACCCATATGGGTACCGCATGGGGTCAACATGGGTGAACCCATGTGGGGGAGATATGCAATTGCCCATATGGGCATCATGTGGGATCAGGCTGGGCAAACCCATATGGGGGAGATATGTAAATGCCCACATGGGAACCATATGGGGTCAACATCGGTGACCCCATGTGGGGGAGATATGTAAATACCCATATGGGTACCGTATGGGGTCAACATGGGTGAAGCCATGTGGAGGAGATATGTAAATGCCCATATGGGTCCCGTATGGGGTCAACATGGGTGAACCCATATGGGGGAGATATGTGAATACCCATATGGGCATCAAGTGGGATCAGCCTTGGCAAACCCATATGGGGTAGATATGTAAATGAACATACGGGCATCAAGTTGGATCAGCCTGGGCATACCCATGTGGGGAGGTATGTAAATGACCATATGGGCATCATGTGGGATCAGCCATCGCAAACCCATATGGGGGAGATATGTAAATGCCCATATTGGAACAATATGGAGTCGTCATGGGTGTACCCATGTGGGGGAGATATGTAAATACCCATATGGGTACCGTATGGAGTCTACTTGGGTGAACCGATGTGGGGGGGGGGGGGGGGATAAGTAAATGCCCAAATGGGTACCATATGGGGTCAACATGGGTGAACCCATATGGGAGAGTTATGTAAATACCCATATGGGCATCAAGTGGGATCAGCCTGGGCAAACCCATGTGGGGTAGATATGTAAATGCCCATATGGGCATCAAGTGGGATTAGCCTTGGTAAACCCATTTGGGGAGGTGTGTAAATGCCCATGTGGGCATCATGTGGGATCAGCCTGGGCAAAATCCATGTTGGGAGATATGTTAAAGCCTACATGGGTGTTATATGGGAGCAACCTGGACATACCCATGTGGGGAGATATGTAAATGCCCATATGGGCATCATCTGGGATCAGCCTGGGCAAACCCATATGGGGGAGATATGCAAATGCCCTCATGGGAACCATATGGGGTTAACAGGGGTGAACCCACGTGGGGGAGATATGTAAATACCCATATGGGTACCGTATGGGTCAACATGGGTGAACCCATGCTGGGGAGATATGCAATTGCCCATATGGGCATCATGTGGGATCAGGCTGGGCAAACCCATATGGGGGAGATATGCAAATGCCCTCATGGGAACCATATGGGGTCAACATGGGTGACCCCATGTGGGGAGATATGTAAATACCCATATGGGTACCGTATGGGGTCAACATTCGTGAAGCTATGTGGAGGAGATATGTAAATGCCCATATGGGTCCCGTATGGGGTCAACAGGGGTGAACCCATATGGGGGAGATATGTGAATACCCTTATGCGCATCATGTAGGATCAGGCCGGGCAAAGCCACATGGGGGACATATGTAAATGTCCATATTAGAACCATATGGAGTCATCATGGGTGTACCCATGTGGGGGAGATATGTAAATACCCATATGGGTACCGTATGGAGTCTACTTGGGTGAACCCATGTGGGGGAGATATGTAAATGCCCATATGGGCATCATGTGGGATCAGCCTGGGCAAACTCATATGGGGAGATATGTAAATGCCCATATTGGAACCATATGGGGTCAACATGGGTGAACCCATGTGGGAGAGTTATGTAAATAGCCATATGGGCATCAAGTGGGATCAACCTGGGCAAACCCATTTGGGGAGGTATGTAAATGCCCATGTGGGCATCATGTGGGATCAGCCTGGGCAAAATCCATGTGGGGAGATATGTTAATGCCTGCATGGGTGTTATATGGGATCAACCTGGACATACCCATGTGGGGAGATATGTAAATGCCCACATGGGAACCATATGGGGTCAACATCGGTGACCCCATGTGGGGGAGATATGTAAATACCCATATGGGTACCGTATGGGGTCAACATGGGTGAAGCCATGTGGAGGAGATATGTAAATGCCCATATGGGTCCCGTATGGGGTCAACATGGGTGAACCCATATGGGGGAGATATGTGAATACCCATATGGGCATCAAGTGGGATCAGCCTGGGCAAACCCAATGGGGGAGATATGTAAATGCCCACATGGGAACCATATGGGGTAAACATAGGTGAACCCATATGGGGGAGATATGTAAATACCCATATGGGCATCATGTGGGATCAACCTGGGCTAACGCATGTACGGTAGATATGTAAATGCCCATATGGGCATCAAGTGGGATCAGCCTGGGCAAACCCATATGGGGAGATATGTAAAAGCCCATGTGGGCATCATGTGGGATCAGCCTTGGCAAAATCCATGTGGGGAGATATGTTAATGCCTGAAAGGGTGTTATATGGGATCAACCTGGACATACCCATGTGGGGAGATATGTAAATGCCCATATGGGCATTATGTGGGATCAGCCTGGGCAAACCCATGTGGGGGAGATATGTAAATGCCCATATGGGTACCGTATCGAGTCTACTTGGGTGAACCGATGTGGGGGGGGGGATATGTAAATGCCCAAATGGGTACCATATGGGGTCAACATGGGTGAACCCATGTGGGGGAGTTACGTAAATAGCCATATGGGCATCATGTGAGATCAGCCTTGGCAAACCCATATGGGGTAGATATTTAAATGCCCATACGGGCATCAAATGGGATCAGCTTGGGCATACCCATGTGGGGAGGTATGTAAATGACCATATGGGCATCATGTGGGATCAGCCCCCGCAAACCCATATGGGGGGGATATGTAAATGCCCATATTGGAACAATATGGAGTCGTCATGGGTGTACCCATGTGGGGGAGATATGTAAATACCCATATGGGTACCGTATGGAGTCTACTTGGGTGAACCGATGTGGGGGGGGGGGGGGGGGGGGGATATGTAAATGCCCAAATGGGTACCATATGGGGTCAACATGGGTGAACCCATGTGGGAGAGTTATGTAAATACCCATATGGGCATCAAGTGGGATCAGCCTGGGCAAACCCATGTGGGGTAGATATGTAAATGCCCATATGGGCATCAAGTGGGATTAGCCTTGGTAAACCCATTTGGGGAGGTGTGTAAATGCCCATGTGGGCATCATGTGGGATCAGCCTGGGCAAAATCCATGTTGGGAGATATGTTAAAGCCTACATGGGTGTTATATGGGAGCAACCTGGACATACCCATGTGGGGAGATATGTAAATGCCCATATGGGCATCATCTGGGATCAGCCTGGGCAAACCCATATGGGGGAGATATGCAAATGCCCTCATGGGAACCATATGGGGTTAACAGGGGTGAACCCACGTGGGGGGAGATATGTAAATACCCATATGGGTACCGTATGGGTCAACATGGGTGAACCCATGTTGGGGAGATATGCAATTGCCCATATGGGCATCATGTGGGATCACGCTGGGCAAACCCATATGGGGGAGATATGCAAATGCCCTCATGGGAACCATATGGGGTCAACATGGGTGACCCCATGTGGGGAGATATGTAAATACCCATATGGGTACCGTATGGGGTCAACATTCGTGAAGCTATGTGGAGGAGATATGTAAATGCCCATATGGGTCCCGTATGGGGTCAACATGGGTGAACCCATATGGGGGAGATATGTGAATACCCATATGCGCATCATGTAGGATCAGCCCGGGCAAAGCCACATGGGGGAGATATGTAAATGTCCATATTAGAACCATATGGAGTCATCAAGGGTGTACCCATGTGGGGGAGATATGTAAATACCCATATGGGTACCGTAGCGTCATGTTTTTCGACAATGCACCAGCGAGATGGAGAAACGGTAGACGACTTCTATAGGAGACTGAAAGTCTTGGCCTCTACGTGTGATTTTGGAAATCAACTCAGTTACAATATAAGGGACCAGTTCATTGATAAGTGTTTGTCGACTCAAATACGTCGTCGCCTCCTCCGAGAAACAGGCCTCCAGCTCAATGAACTCTTGTCGATCGCCAGAGCGGCGGAGGCAGCCGATCGCCAGACGTCTCTACACGTACAGCTCACACACACGCGTCGGCGATAGAGGCAGCGAACTCCTCTCCTGTCATGCCTGTGCACGTGAATGAGCTTCACTATGGGCAACGTCGGCAGTATTCGAAGCCGCAGCACCGTCCGTCATCCTACGAAGGGGACAGTCCAACCAATCGTCACGGCGGTCAATCTCCCCGCCAGCCGCCAGGTCATCGCAGTCGACCTCGACAGGAGTGTTCAAATTGTGGCTTTCCCGGTCATCAGGCTCGAGACCAGCAATGCCCTGCACGGGGGCAGAAGTGTAACAAGTGTAAAAAGATCGGACATTTTGGACGAGTGTGTCGCAGTTCGACTTCACGCCCGCGGCCTTCCCGACCACGATCCACTAACCTCCACAAGGTTGAAGAGGACATTGCTCCATCGTCTCATTCCGAGGACGAATGGACTTTTCAGGTGAATACAACTTCTCGCTTGACTAAAGCACTTATTGAAATAGATGGACATCCAGTCGATATGACTGTTGATTCCGGGGCTTCGACAAATGTTATTGACTATCGCACACTGGAATGGATGCGACGTCGAAGTCAGGATCGTCGACCTCGTTTGACCCCTACTCATGTACGTCTCTACACGTACAGCTCACACACACCTCTACCAGTTCATGGCGAATTTCACGGACAAATTAAATCAATGCAGACGAATGCTACTGCATATGCTCGGATTATCGTCGTCGAGGGCGACGGCGGATGTCTCCTCGGTCGACAAACTGCTATCGACATTGGTCTTCTTACTCTCCCTGCAGGTTCTGTCTCCACAGTGCAAACTGATGGGTCGGTAGTAGCGGTTGCTGAGGAATTAAAAGCGAAATACCCTGCAGTATTTAGTGGTGTCGGCAAGCTTGTCGACCACCAAATCAGTGTGCACATCGACGACAAGGTCAAACCAGTCACGCAACCCCCGAGAAGAATTTCCTTCCACTTGAGGGAAAAGGTGGATAGGAAGTTGGATGAGTGACTCAAACTCGACATCATTGAACCTGCGAATGGCCCGAGGACTTGGGTCAGCCCACTCGTTGTCGTGCCCAAGGCAAACGGCGACGTGCGTGTCTGCGTGGACATGAGGAGAGCGAATGAAGCTGTGATTCGCGAACGACATCCAATACCGACATTGGAAGAAACCATGGAAGCTCTAACAGGAGCAGCAGTCTTCTCCAAGCTTGACTTGCGGTGGGGATACCACCAGGTCGAGCTCGATGAGCCTTCGAGAGCCATAACGACCTTCGTAACACACAAGGGATTGATGAGGTACAAGCGACTCATCTTCGGACTCTCGTCAGCCATTGACGTGTACCAATACACGCTACAGATCGCCCTAGCTGGCATCGAAGGAGTGCGCAACATCTCCGATGACATTATCGTGTACGGCACTGACGTCAACGAGCACGATAAGAGATTGCATGAGCTCCTTGTGCGACTGCAAGAACGTGGTCTCACGCTGAATGCGGATAAGTGTGTGTTTCGCTCACCGAGCCTCACTTTCTTCGGGTTCAACATATCGAAGAATGGCGTTTCCCCGGAAAACGCGAAGGTAGACGCCATCAGAAATGCTCCGCGCCCGACAACGGCGAGTGAAGTAAGATCCTCCCTGGGCCTTGTCAACTACTGCGCTAGATTCATCGATAACTTAGCTACGAAGGCTGATCCACTCCGTGAATTGACCCGGAAAGACGCCAAGTGGCAGTGGACTCGTCATGAGAATCGTCATGAGAATGCCTTTGAAGCGCTACGCCAGGCCCTTACTGATAAGTCGGTCATGGCCCACTTCATAACAGGAGCGAAAACGGAACTGAGAGTCGATGCTAGTCCTGTGGGACTCGGGGCTATCCTCACGCAAACGGTAGACGGATCAACAAAACCGATAGCGTACGCGAGCAGAAGTCTTACTGACGTAGAAATACGCTACTCGCAAATAGAGAAAGAAGCTTTGGCTGTGGTGTGGGGGTGCGAGAGATTTCATATCTATTTATGTGGAACGGACTTCGACCTCCTCACTGACCACAAGCCCTTGCAGTGGCTATACGCACCAAGAGGAAAGCCGCAAGCTAGAGTTGAGAGATGGGTCCTTCGACTGCAACAGTACAATTACACCATGAAACACATGCCGGGGAAGACAAATCCTGCGGACGTCCTATCTCGTCTTCCACTTCAAAATCAGCCGGCAAGAGAACGCGCCATCGCGGAAGACTACATCGATGCTATTTTGACGTACGCGACACCGCGAGCAATGACGCAGAATGAAATCGCGAACGCAACATCAGCCGATACCACACTTAAGCGTGTAATCGCAAGCATCCAATCGAACGCGTGGTCGAAAGACGACATGATGTCGGCTTTTATAAGATCAGGTATGAGCTTGCTGTCAAAAATGGGGTACTTCTACGTGGTCACCGTATAGTTATGCCCCAATCGCTACGACGACGCACGATGGATATCGCCCATGAGGCCCACCAGGGAGTAGTGAGATTGAAGCAAGCCTTTCGTACGAAGGTGTGGTGGCCTCACATTGAAGACGACGTAGAAAACGCGGTCCGCCTTTGCCCAGCTTGCCAAGTTGAATCGGCTCCCCCAAGAAAGGAACCGATATGTCCAACAGAAATGCCGAAACAGCCATGGAATACGGTACATATTGATCTATGCGGTCCGCTTCCAAATGGAAAATCTCTCTTGGTGGTCGTCGACAACGCCTCGAGATGGCCTGAGGTAGATATCCTCACATCGACGACAACCGAGTCCCTCATCATGCGCCAAAGACGCATTTTTGCTACGCATGGCCTTCCCAATACTATCGTAAGCGATAACGGTCCGCAATTTGTGTCAGCTGAATTCGCAGAATACTTACGCGACAACGGTATCGAGCATCGAAGAGTGACACCATATCATCCGCAAGCCAACGCGACAGTGGAGCGATTTAACGCGACCGTACTTCGCGCCCTACGACGAGCACGACAAGACGGCAGGGAATTGGGCGAAGCCCTGCAATCATTTCTACTCGTCTACAGAACGACTCCCCATGCTGCTACGAAAGCTACGCCCGCTAGCCTTCTTTGCAATCGTGAATTTCGCACTAAGATGCCATCAGCGACGAAGCCGAAAACGAGCAAAGCGTTCATGAAAGCTAGACAAGCAGATGCTGAATACAAACAGAGGATGAGCGACGCGGATAAAGACAAGAACAATACGAAGTCCATCAGCGTGGGCGACCAGGTGATCATATTGCGGCCTAGACCACATAAAATGGCCCCACGGTATGATCCAAAACCATGGAAAGTTGTCCAAGTGAAAGGGAATAGCGTGAAAATCACACGAAACGACCAAACGACGATGCGACACTTCTCAAAAGTGAAAAAGTATCATAGCGACTACGCACGCGATCGCGACGTCGAATATGACTGCGAGTTCAACTCTCCGCGCCAACCCGATCTGCATGATCACCCCTCGACCGCGCCCCGCCGGTCATCGCGAGAGCGAAGAGAACCTGATCGTCTGATTCATTATGACAAAGGAGATCCCCTAGTGTGACTGAACGACTATTGTGAGTAAGCAAAACTTTTCCACTTCCCAATTCTCGATCCAATACTAACAGTCTGAACATTTGAACTTTATACCTGATTTATACACACTATTGAACTTGGACTCTTGGACACACATAATTGTTTCAGAACTCAGTTTAATTTCAGAACTCAGTTAAATTTCGTTCTGCAGTTTTGTTTATCACCAGTTGTGAATATATGTAAATATGTTCTCGCCTTGATGTTTCCGTTATCTGATATCATTGATTTTATATGTATGCTGGATGAGAGGCTTTGTTTTATAAGGTTGACCCCCAGGTGTTGTATTTGCTATAATGCTGTAAGTGTAACTTTTAATGTTTTCATGTTTTCTCACTTTTCTTCACTGTCAAACTTCTACTAGTCCATTTTCTTTCTTACCTTGTAAGCTATTTCTCTGAAAGGAAAAAAAAAAGAGACGGGATGATTGGAGTATAGTTTAAACGATTTGCTTCTTGGAAATGTTTCTTTAGAATGTCAAAAGCTAAACTCTTTGTACTAAACTTTAAAACAAAAATGTTAGGAACACATGTGACTTAGATTTAGGACTATTTAGTGTGAGAGTAAAGCAAATTGAAAATTGTTGTGCCTTGAAGATGTTATGGTACTTCGAGGAAAATATCTAAATTCGTTATAACTACATAGCTACATTTTTTAAAACTAGGTTGCGATTAAAAACAAACAAACTACTATTACTGTATGTAGCAGATACTCATATATTACTGTATGTAGCAGTTACTCATGGTACTATTTAATATATACATGTATACAATACGTATTATATAATTTCTTGTTCCTTTTTGTTGAAAAAAAAATTACTTCATTTTCTGGCAATATTGTTTCGTTGGTTTAACAGAAATTTAAGCAGTATTTCACTGATTATATATGTATGTTACAGTGGAATTCATCTATGTAGATGTCGATCAGGATTCTGTAAAATGAGATCCAGTGATCGCATTAGTGAGGATCTTATTGTGGTACAAGTTTCCTTCTAAAACAAGGGAGGGATATTGTGTTCATACATACATTACATTCTTCATCAAACCATCCTCCCATTCTATCACTCTATCATTTTCATCCACTCATACCTCCATGACCCCTCCATGACCATTATCTCAACTACTGACCTCCATTCCGAGTATGTCCTAATCCATGTCTCCATCCCCCAGACCTCATGTAAACACTGACCATCTGTTTGACCACCATCACTACAATTCTAATGTACATTCAGGGATACTTCCCTGGGACAGATATTATGCTGTTATTAAGTATTAAGTTAGATAATTTGGTAAATAAAGAACACTCTCGAGTTGGACTCCAAAGTGTGTGGATGTGATTATTTCAGAGTCCTTCTACATGTAGCTAGAAGTATACAAAAGGAACCATATGGGGTCACCATGGGTGAACCCATATGGGGGAGATATGTAAATGAACATATGGGCATCAAGTGGGATCAGCCTGGGCAAACCCATTTGGGAAGGTATGTAAATGCCCATGTGGGCATCATGTTGGATCAGCCTGGGCAAAATCCATGTGGGGAGATGTGTTAATGCCTACATGGGTGTTATATGGGATCAACCAGGATATACCCATGTGGGGAGATTTGTAAATGCCCATATGGGCATCATGTTGGATCAGCCTGGGCAAACCCATATGGGGGAGATATGTAAATGCCCACATGCGAACCATATGGGGTTAACAGGGGTGAACCCACGTGGAGGAGATATGTAAATACCCATATGGGTACTGTATGGGGTCAACATGGGTGAACCCATGTGGGGGAGATATGCAATTGCCCATATGGGCATCATGTGGGATCAGCCTTGGCAAACCCATATGGGGGAGATGTGTAAATGCCCATATGAGCATCATGTGGGATCAGCCTGGGCAAACCCATATGGGGAGATATGTAAATGCCCACATGATAACCATATGGGGTAAACATGGGTGAACCCACGTGGAGGAGATATGTAAATACCCATATGGGTACTGTATGGGGTCAACATGGGTGAACCCATGTGGGGGAGATATGTAATTGCCCATATCGGCATCATGTGGGATCAGCCTGGGCAAACCCATATGGGGGAGATATTTGAATGCCCACTTGGGAACCATATGGGGTTAACAGGGGTGAACCCACGTGGGGGAGATATGTAAATGCCCAAATGGGAACCATATGGGGTCAACATGGGTCAACCCATATGGGGGGAGATATGTAAATGGCCATATGGGTACCGTATGGGGTCAACATGGGGGAACTCATATGGGGGAGATATGTGAATACCCATATGTGTACCGTATGGGGTCAACGTGGGTGAACCTATGTGGGGGAGATATGCAATTGCCCATATGGGCATCATCTGGGATCAGGCTGGGCAAACCCATATGGGGGAGATATGTAAATGCCCAAATGGGTACCATATGGGGTCAACATGGGTGAACCCATGTGGGGGAGATATGTAAAAGCTCACATGGGAACCATATGGGGACAACATGGGTGAACTTATGTGGGGGAGATATGTAAATACCCATATGGGTACCGTATGGGGTCAACATGGGTGAACCCATATGGGGGAGATATGTAAATGGCCATATGGGCATCATGTGGGATTAGCCTGGGCAAACCCATATGGGGGAGATATGTAAAAGCTCACATGGGAACCATATGGGGTGAACATGGGTGAACCCATATGGGGGAGATATGCAAATACCAATATGGGTACCGTATGGGGTCAACATGGGTGAACCCATGGGGAGGAGATATGTAAATGCCCATTATGGTACCCTATGGGGTCAACATGGGTGAACCCATATGGGGGAGATATGTGAATACCCATATGGGAACCATATGGGGTCAACATGGGTGAACCAATATGGGGGGAGATATGTAAATACCCATATGGGTACCGTATGGAGTCTACTTGGGTGAACCCATGTGGGGGAGATATGTAAATGCCCATATGGGCATCATGTGGGATCAGGTTGGGCAAACCCATATGGGGGAGATATGTAAATGCCCATATTGGAACCATATGGGGTCAACATGGGTGAACCCATGTGAGAGAGTTAACAGGGGTGAACCCATGTGGGGGAGATATGTAAAAGCTCACATGGGAACCATATGGGGTCAACATGGGTGAACTCATGTGGGGGAGATATGTAAATGGCCATATGGGCATCATGTGGGATTAGCCTGGGCAAACCCATATGGGGGAGATATGTAAAAGCTCACATGGGAACCATATGGGGTCAACATGGGTGAACCCATGTGGGGGAGATATGTAAATGCCCACTTGGGAACCATATGGGGTTAACAGGGGTGAACCCATGTGGGGGAGATATGTAAAAGCTCACATGGGAACCATATGGGGTCAACATGGGTGAACTCATGTGGGGGAGATATGTAAATACCCATATGGGTACCGTATGGGGTCAACATGGGTGAACCCATATGGGGGAGATATGTAAATGGCCATATGGGCATCATGTGGGATTAGCCTGGGCAAACCCATATGGGGGAGATATGTAAAAGCTCACATGGGAACCATATTGGGTCAACATGGGTGAACCCATATGGGGGAGATATGCAAATACCCATATGGGTACCGTATGGGGTCAACATAGGTGAACCCATGGGGAGGAGATATGTAAATGCCCATGTGGGTACCCTATGGGGTCAACATGGGTGAACCCATATGGGGGAGATATGTGAATACCCATATGGGAACCATATGGGGTCAACATGGGTGAACCCATATGGGGGGAGATATGTAAATACCCATATGGGTACCGTATGGAGTCTACTTGGGTGAACCCATGTGGGGGAGATATGTAAATGCCCATATGGGCATCATGTGCGATCAGGTTGGGCAAACCCATATGGGGGAGATATGTAAATGCCCATATTGGAACCATATGGGGTCAACATGGGTAAACCCATGTGAGAGAGTTAACAGGGGTGAACCTATGTTGGGGAGATATGTAAAAGCTCACATGGGAACCATATGGGGTCAACACGAGTGAACTCATGTGGGGGAGATATGTAAATACCCATATGGGTACCGTATGGGGTCAACATGGGTGAACCCATATGGGGGAGATATGTAAATGGCCATATGGGCATCATGTGGGATTAGCCTGGGCAAACCCATATGGGGGAGATATGTAAAAGCTCACATGGGAACCATATGGGGTCAACACGAGTGAACTCATGTGGGGGAGATATGTAAATACCCATATGGGTACCGTATGGGGTCAACATAGGTGAACCCATGGGGAGGAGATATGTAAATGCCCATATGGGTACCCTATGGGGTCAACATGGGTGAACCCATATGGGGGAGATATGTGAATACCCATATGGGAACCATATGGGGTCAACATGGGTGAACCCATATGGGGGGAGATATGTAAATACCCATATGGGTTCCGTATGGAGTCTACTTGGGTGAACCCATGTGGGGGAGATATGTAAATGCCCATATGGGCATCATGTGGGATCAGGTTGGGCAAACCCATATGAGGGAGATATGTAAATGCCCATATTGGAACCATATGGGGTCAACATGGGTAAACCCATGTGAGAGAGTTAACAGGGGTGAACCCATGTGGGGGAGATATGTAAAAGCTCACATGGGAACCATATGGGGTCAACACGAGTGAACTCATGTGGGGGAGATATGTAAATACCCATATGGGTACCGTATGGGGTCAACATGGGTGAACCCATATGGGGGAGATATGTAAATGGCCATATGGGCATCATGTGGGATTAGCCTGGGCAAACCCATATGGGGGAGATATGTAAAAGCTCACATGGGAACCATATGGGGTCAACATGGGTGAACCCATATGGGGGAGATATGTGAATACCCATATGGGAACCATATGGGGTCAACATGGGTGAACCCATATGGGGGGAGATATGTAAATACCCATATGGGTACCGTATGGAGTCTACTTGGGTGAACCCATGTGGGGGAGATATGTAAATGCCCATATGGGCATCATGTGGGATCAGGTTGGGCAAACCCATATGGGGGAGATATGTAAATGCCCATATTGGAACCATATGGGGTCAACATTGGTAAACCCATGTGAGAGAGTTAACAGGGGTGAACCCATGTGGGGGAGATATGTAAAAGCTCACATGGGAACCATATGGGGTCAACACGAGTGAACTCATGTGGGGGAGATATGTAAATACCCATATGGGTACCGTATGGGGTCAACATGGGTGAACCCATATGGGGGAGATATGTAAATGGCCATATGGGCATCATGTGGGATTAGCCTGGGCAAACCCATATGGGGGAGATATGTAAAAGCTCACATGGGAACCATATGGGGTCAACATGGGTGAACCCATGTGGGGGAGATATGTAAATACCCATATGGGTACCGTATTCGGTCAATTGGGGTGAACCCACGTGGGAGAGATATGTAAATGCCCATATGGGCATCATGTGGGATCAGCCCGGGCAAACCCATATGGGGGAGATATGTAAATGCCCATATTGGAACCATATTGAGTCATCATGGGTGTACCCATGTGGGGGAGATATGTAAATACCCATATCGGTACTGTATGGAGTCTACTTGGGTGAACCCATGTGGGGGAGATATGTAAATGCCCATATGGGCATCATGTGGGATCAGGCTGGGCAAACCCATATGGGGCGATATGTAAATGCCCATATTGGAACCATATGGGGTCAACATGGGTGAACCCATGTGAGAGAGTTATGTAAATAGCCATATGGGCATCAAGTGGGATCAGCCTGGGCAAACCCATGTGGGGAGGTATGTAAATGCCCATGTGGGCATCATGTGGGATCAGCCTGGGCAAAATCCATGTGGGGAGATATGTTAATGCCTACATGGGTGTTATATGGGATCAACCTTGACATACCCATGTGGGGGAGAAGTGTATATGCCCAAATGAGCATCATATGGGTTCAGCCTAGGCAAACCCATATGGGTTCGCACAACTAATGCCCATGTTATTAGTCATATGGGCAAATCCATTTGGGAATGAAACAACAAATTTACTGCAAAAAGAGAAGACAGCGCACACTCTTCAATAGTGCACTTACATGTGAGCAATTTTTTGCACTTGAAACAAAAAACACATACTTTCATTGTTCCAGTAGTTTTATCTTGAAGCATTCGATTAAACAACTTTCAAACACAGGGCTTTGACCCCTATTAAAAGTGGCAGAGTCGGGGTAGAGTCTAGTGTCTTCCAAGAAATTTAATTAACTAAGCAGTTAATCAATTTTTATACAGATACATGTACATTGCTATTAAGAAAGTCATTATATGCATTTCAGTTATTACTTGGGAATGAAATCATATAAGTCACTTTATCACTGACTACAAATATGATTCTCGGATAGACTTTTGTATCCGTTACGTACGCTCTAAAAAGGATGGGTCAAAATAACCCATATGTGTTCGTAAATATGTGTCCAACCAAAAGTATGGGTGAAGTTTGGCCAAATTATTGGTTAAAATCAAGTACAAAGTTTGGGTGATTTCAACCAATTTGGGGGTGGGACACGTATTCATCAACAGAATGGTTATTTTGACGAAAGATCCTTTTTTAATTATGAAAAAAGGAATATATTTTCTTTATTGTGCTGGATTTACTTTGTTCACGCAGTATTGGCTTTGGTTGGTGTAGCATAGTGATATTAAAGGTAGAGTGTGAACGCACCGAGCGGTGTTTGAACATGAAATAGCCAGTTTGAAGGGTATATGAGTCCTAAGGGATAGTGGTCTGATAAACAAATGGGTTTAAGGGACTAAAGGGGAAAAGAGGGGAGAGATAGGTCGAGCCGGGTTAAGAATGTTAAAACTGCCCTGGACAAGGAATCTATTTTAGATTGATTTTAGTTATTTATTTGTTGATATTTTGAATAATAGCAGGTGTCGGTATATGGGTAGGTAATTGACACACTGTACAGCCTAAGCTATCACAAGTATCTCGAGAAAAGTGGAAAGAGTGAATCCAGTGTACCCACGCTGAATGGTATAAGGCCTGCCCCCTTTATTTGACCAAGGAAGTTAAAACAAAGTTGGGATATTGTCAAAATTATATTTTTATGGTTTTGTTTGTAAAGTTTTGGCACATGGATAAAAAGTTTTACCCTGTCCATCAAAATATTGACGGTGGGTATGGATCAGGTGACCAAATTATTATGGGATAGATGAGAACTATTATGGGATGGGAAATAAAGGAAATTTAATAAGAAATCTTTTGGACTCGAGATGCGAGTTAGGCAGCTTGGCTAATCATTAATGCAGTATAAAAACCCCTCAATCCTCCCTTCCCATTTGCACTTGCATCCCCAGCACCCGATCATTTGCCACCCCCCTTCACCCTCTCCCTTCATTTAATTTCTGTCACCATGGACACCTGAAGATCCCTCTACAGTATTATTTAAAGTCTTGTCCCTATAAAAATGGAGAGTTTCTGCAGCTCCAGCGTGCTTCGAGCATATTTTTGGAAATAGCTGAAAGTCAACGAAAAACTGAATCTACTGACAACTTGAACTCTGATTTTCCCGACATTTATCCTTAAGATCCTAGCTGGGTCATTTATTTGTGAAACTCTTACACCTCAACACAACTGAATAACTGACATTCACTAGCAGTCTACAAGCACCAGAGAAACGGCGAGGTTTCCATTTTATTCAGCAGTGATCTAGCTGTAATAGGAGGTGATACTATCTTGTTAAAGGGAAAATCGCCATGATCGCCGACACGTCAACATAATTAGGACCGGCCGACGGGACTGCACACGCAAACGAAGCAACCTCGTGACGTAGCACCGGAGGATTTAAAGAGTCTGCAGTATACGTCCCATCTCCGAGTGACGACGCGTCGACGGACAAGCCGATAAGCCGAGAAAGCTAAGTCAAATCGAACCCCAATTAGTAAAAGGCCTTTGTTTAAAGAACTTTTAAAAGAACAATTGAACTGAAAAGACTTTGAGAAATAATCTTTTTAATTTTAAATTTAAATAATCCTTCCCTTTCCTTTCCTCCTTCCACCCATTAACATGTAACGTAAGATTGATAAATGATTAAGTTCGAAATAATTATGTCAAGCCCAGAACTGATATATATGGCATTTTGAATTGATAATATAATTTATTGAACCATTGATGGAAATGATAGGAAGGTATTAAATAAAGCAAGCGACCAATTAGAAGTGTAATTTGAATTGTCCAATTGTGTATTCCTTAAGGTGGTCCAATTTGTGTTCTAACTAACTTTCCCACCTGGGCGGAGGTAGTGTGGTGCTTGAAACTGACAGACCTTACCAAAAGCCTAGTCTACAGTGCCGCTGCCGAGGGGTCGGGGGCGTTAGATTTGAAATTTGTAAAGGGAAAGGGTTTGAATATGGGCTGTGTTAGAGATAATTAGTATAATGGAGGAAGGTAGAGTTGAAAACGCTTTTGCAAATAGTAATTATCACTTTCTATTGCTTCCTGTTCTATTTCGTTCACGTCCGTTCATGTCAAAGCAAAGTTAAAAAGGATAAAACTGATACGTATTAAGCTCTTAAGTATAGCATTGAAACTAGAGTCTGAATAGGACTACATACTACAGTGTACAGTGCTTCATCAGATCACTGCTTTCTTTTTCTGAACCTATATCGTTCAGCTACCACATTCACTCTAGGAACAAAATATGCTTCGATATCTGTCATAGCTTTTTCATAAACATCAGTCTTGGTTTTTTTGCGAACCAGTTGCAGTTGACGTCTCTGTTGACGACTCTGTGGAGGAGTGTAGAGAATAAAACATTCTCTGGCCTTCCGACCCCAAACAGTGTAACAACAGTACCTTCTTTCTTTCTGGGTGAAATTCATTGCTACCTGTCGCTAACATATAGTTTTCAAATTGCTGTTTCCACAAGTTCCATGGAGTTGCTGGAGGGTCGGGTGAAGGTAAAAGGCATGAAGGTGGTGGAATTGACATTTTGACGTCAGTTTACTAGATCCGAAATCCAAAATCCCATCCTCGTCGCCAAAATTATGTAATGTTGTTGAAATAACATAAGAGCCAATGTAGACAACAGATATAGTGAAATTAAGTCTTGACTCTCTGAGTCCCGTTTAATGTCTGATTCAATGTTGTACATTTAGGTGTGGCTTCGCTCAAGCACGATAGTCAATTCAATAGCTCAACTTAAACATGTAAGATTACAATGTATGCAGTAAATAACCAGGTGGTGAGCTGAATATCTTAACTGTTCATGCAGAACATTACTTTGAATAAATTATAGTTGCATCAATGATTGTATACACAACATACAGTTACAAATTCACATTAATCAAATATGAACTGTACCCTGGAGTAATAAGGAGTGAATTGATATGGACACGGTATTAACAATTGACAAAATGGAAGTGCCATTCTTAGATGGCTTATATAAACAGTTCGGTTAGAACCTATGACAGTAGGGACCATAAAATACTCTGTTTGTTACATTTTGTTTGTTGTTGTTGAATGTGTATGAGGAATCGTTGACACAACTAGGTGATGACACACTCCGGCATGGTATGGGTTTCTGTTACAGACTGGAAAACTTTTGAATCGTCAAATATCTGTAATGATCAGAGCAAAGATTGATGAAAGTTTAATTTAGCCTTTGTTGTTGCCATATAAAAAAATGATTGGCCTACTTTGACTTATATTTATATCGATTAGTTTTCATCTCAGCATTATTGCTGTATTATCAACATCCTTCCTCTGCACACAGAACATTATTAATAATATGGTTGCGTCTACACTTAACGTTAAATCTATAGTGGGGTTTCTTTGTGTGATTCCTTTGTTGCCTCAAGGATAAGTTTATAGATTTTTTTTTTCTGTGTACATTTTTCTCCGTTTTGGGGGCGGGGGTGGGGTAGTTCAGAACTTTCAACCATAATGAGCATGATGAGAGTTCCCAAAATTAAAACTGAGCAGGATAACGATGATGATTAGACGACATTCCAAGCGGGATGGCGTATTCCGCTTTAACTGCTGTCACCTCTGTAACACATTAAAATGTTGATGGCATAATGATATGTAATGTTGTGTTGTATGATCGTGGAAGTGATATCGATGGTAGCGTTTATCAGTTAAGGTGTTATGAAATAGATATCCAAAAAGTTGTGTAAATGTCGAAAATGTCGAAAATGTAGAAAATACTATACACAAAAAAGAAAAGGGTCTGTCAATAGCGGTACATTTCAGTGCAATTCAAATGCAAGTATTTATTCAGACTCCAAGCGCACAGTGGATTTTAGTGTACTGTGACTATTAGAGGGAACTTCTTTTAAAGGTAAATATGAAGACTTGTATGAAGACTTAATTTTGCCTACGCCATTTTATGCATCCGTAAATATAGGGATGCTGGAGCATAACGCAGAGAGGGGCCCCTCACCAATAAACCCGAAGAAGACAAAAAGTCCAAATTCGTTAAGTGGGTTTTCTTTTATAGTGGGGATGAAATGTATAATGATGAATAGGCTAATCATAACTATTTTCCTTCGTCTGGAGTTATAATCATGAATATAAACATTTAAAACCTGCAAAAATCGGATATTAAATTGGTGGAAAGAATTCCATACGATATTTGGATATGGCTATTTTCCTACGAAACTTCGGCAACTCAGCTAGGAGGAATGTAAATAAATGACCAAGATCACCTCTCGCTGAAGTGCTTATCACTTGACAGGGAGAAATATCAGTCACTAGGCTGCCAGAACTCTGAGACTGTATTATATCATGTTTTTTACTTCTAAAAAGGACGGGTCAGAAATGATATATCTATCCGTTCACACTTTGGGTCTTGGTAGTTGTGTCCATAATTCTGAAACAAAAGTTCTCTTGAAGACTAAAAAGCTTGACAGAGGATGAAAATATAAACTTGGTCATATATAATCATTACTAGTAATTTTGCAGGTCATTGGAAAAATTGGTTTTCTATTTTTTAAGAAAAACATATTTTGTGTATAGCCTACACGAGGGAGCGGATAATGTTAGGGTGCTCGTACATACAAACAGCATCATGTTATTTCTGTGCGGCATTTGGTATTATGATGTTCCTAATAAGTATTTGTGACTCGGAGTTCCAGTGGTAAAATCGAATTTCTACAGATCATTACTTTATATTGTTAGTGCTGTGCGCTCATGTTCTCCCTTTTATTTTATTTTTCAGATCTGGTAAACTGGTAAAGAACAAAGATGGCAGGAAATAGCAAGATTTCACAGTACGTATTATTAACGTAAAATAAAACAGGTGTATTTAATAACAAAAAAAAAACAACAACAAAACCTATGTCTCGATGGACAAAGCGAAGAAGGCTTCTAGCCCAGGTTCAAGCCCATTTAAATGATATCAGGAAGCTGAAAGAAACTGTTAGGTTGGATTCCCATCCTGCAGGAACAAATGTTTCCACTGCTCGGAAAACAGATTGTACTCAAGATCATATTCACCATAAGGGCAATGTAGAATCAAATGCTAAACTACAGCCAACTTCATCACATGCTGGTGATCTGCATAATACAGAAGCAACAGATAGAAATGATGATTCTACTGAATCCCAAAATGTTGTATCCTGTATGTCGGATCATGAAAATTGTAACATTGCCGGTCACCCATCTGCTTATGATGGTGATGGAACTGATGAATCAGATACTGATAGTGAATCATCTGAGATGCCAAATGGAGAAGATCGGTCTGAATCCGATGATTCTACTTCTACCGCTAATATTCCTCCGCTCTCTCATGAATTGTCAAACTGGGCCATTGGGCACAACATTTCCCACTCAGCTCTCCGTGATTTATTACACTTACTTCGAAATAAACATCCCGAACTTCCAAATGATCCACGTACATTGCTTAAAACTTCTTCAGATGTCACTGTTAAGCATATTGCGGGGGGTTCTTATTACCACTTTGGCCTATTATTAGGTTTGAAAGAGACAGCTCAACAGTACAGAGACATTCAAAGCATTGATCACAGGCTAAGAGTGCAGATAAATACTGACGGCTTACCGCTGTTCAAAGCATCTGATGTTCAATTCTGGCCAATACTGGGACTTGTAATGGGTCAGAAAAGAAAGAAACCATTTGTAATTGGTCTGTTTTGTGGTAAAGGTAAACCAACCTCAGTCGAAGAGTTCTTTCAAGAATTTATTGATGAGATCACCCAGATAAAGGACCAATTTGTTTCCCTTAATGGCAATCAGTATTATGTAGACATTGCAGCCTGTGTATGTGACACGCCTGCAAGAGCTTTCGTCAAAAATGTCAAAGGTCACAATGTGTATTTTGGATGTGACAAATGTACACAGAAAGGTGTATACGTTAATGAGGAGAGGAGGATGACTCTCCCTGAAGTAGATGCTCCATTGCACACAGATGAATCTTTTGCCACTATGGAGGATTTGGGCGATCACAATGGACCATCACCATTATCTATCATTGGGATGGGGATGATTAGCCAGTTTCCACTAGACTACATGCACCTTGTTTGTGTTGGGGTAATGAGGAAATTGCTTCAGATGTGGGTGAAAGGCCCACTGAAGACAAGGCTTTGGCGAAAAAGTATTGCTGACATCTCAAACAGTTTGTTAGCAATGAGAAATCAAATACCAAATGAGTTCTCTCGGAAACCTAGGTCGTTACGAGAGTTGGATCGTTGGAAGGCAACAGAGTTCCGACAGTTTTCACTTTATTCCGGACCTCTAGCTCTTAAAGATGTTCTGGCAGAGGACTTATACAAAAACTTTCTCCTCCTTTCTGTCAGTATGTCCATTCCGATTACGCAGACTACGCGGAAAATTTGTTGAAGGTGTTTGTTCCTCATTTCAGTTCACTGTATGGCAGAAAGTGGGTGTCGTACAATGTTCATGGCTTGGTTCATATGGCAGATGTTGCACGTCTTTATGGACCACTGGATGAGGTTTCCGCCTTCCCGTTTGAGAACTTCCTTGGGAAAATTAAGAGAATGGTGCGCTCACCTGTTTTACCCCTTCAGCAGGTGGTCAAGAGATTGTCTGAGTCGGATTCTCAGGTCAGAGCCAATGTTGATCAGCTTGAACCTGATGTTTTTCAGAAGCAGCATGTAGATGGACCGTTACCTCCTAACGTACAGCTTTGCAGGCAATTCAAAGAATATCACTTTCCGGGTAAAGACTATGTTGTTACAACAAGGACTGGAAATGACTGTATCCTTGTGAATAATTCTGTTGCTCTTGCAAGAAATTTTCTTTTGATTGAGGGGCATCACAATGTAGTGTATCAGAAATTTCATTCCATGGACCCGTTCTATGTTTATCCAGCTGATTCAACTCTGATTGGTATATACAAAGTGTCAAGGTTAAGCAGAGTCCATTCAGTTGCAAGCGTGTCTGATATTTCTGAGATGTATGTCCTTTTAAGTAAAGAAGACAAAGAAGACAACTCAGAAGAACTTGTTGCAGCTCCATTATTACATGGTGATGGATATTAAAGTTGCATTTGAAACGATATGGGTTCCATTTTCGTACTTTGGGAAAGAAATTAGTACAAATGTCAAATCTACCTTCTGGGCAATGAAGAAAGGAACATGATATTTACAAGGAGGACCATGCCAAAAGCAACTTTAGCCGAATATCGAATTACTGACTTTCCATTCTGAATAAAACTATGTTTATTAAAATGATTGGTAGAAAAGTTCTAAGTGAGAAATGTGAATTCTTATTGAACAGGAAACAGAACGCAATTTTGGCAAAGAAATATGCAGTCGTTAGCTTTTCCGATGGACTGGCAGTTGTATCAACAAAGTGGGTGTCACTTGAAGAAGAGATAGATGGAAGTTTTGTCTACTCCTCTTGGTGGCCAAATTCGAAGTCAGTGAGAAAGATGGCCAAGGAACATGCTGACGTCGATAGGTCTACTTGGGTCCGCCACGTTCCAGTTCGACTGATGACAACTTCAAGTAAATATTCCATATTATTCTATACACATACGCATGCATACCTAATATGAAGGGCTTCACTTCCAGAAAGGAGGTTATTAGCGTTTTCGTTTTTTTTTTGTTGTTCGTTTTTGTTTTTTGTAAACTAAAGACTTTAAATGCCACTTTCACTCTTCCACTTTTAAAAAATGGTTAATTCATTGTCCCAGATTACTTTCATCGTGTCCATAAAATCTAGCAAAGAATTCCAATCTCTGTGATTTATGATTGTAATTTCAGGCGGATTTAGCCCCTTTGCGGGAATTATTTCGAAAGAACAGGTATTCACAAAATATTAAGATTGAGCAGAATAGAATAAAATACGCACTGGTCTAAACAGGAAGCACCATAACAAGGTTATAAGGTTTATTTTACATCTACAAACGTTCCCGTTATTTTTGTCGAGAAAAAAATTAAAAACTTAAAAAGGGTCTTCAGGCAAAGCCATGAGCTTACACTTTGAAAAAAAACGAGAATAGAATTCGTCATAGACTCGTGACGAATTAGGTGGTCTGTCGGCATCTTTTAGGTTTCGACATGGATTGTGATAAATTCGTTGGTAAGGCTTTTGATTAAATTTTTACGCCTCGATAAGAGACTAACGTCATAGAAATTGGATGGTTTGATATCGCAGAATACTTAAAAGATGATCCAAAGCTTGAATTCACCTTAACGAATCAGATTTTCTATAGGGTTATACATAAACTACTGTGCACTGCATTGCTATTGTCATAACGGGCCAAAATCAGCAGTTTATTTCATCGACTGTGACTGTATATGTAATCATATAGTTAAAGAGGATAATAATATAACATGTAAAAATATAGCAAACGGAAAAAAAATTGCCCCCTTCCCTCCGGGACTCGAACCAGGGACCTTGAGCATGTGAGGCAAGTGCTTTGAAGGTATACCTGAAAACAGCTCATAGAGATAACACGTTGATTCAAAACGGAATTCTAATATCAGGTTTTCCAGTCAAAATTTCACATGTTTTCGACATTTGATTAAAAAACATATGAATGCATAAGATAGAGAATTTTCTCAGCTGCAACATACTTAAAGATGGGCGAAAATCAAGCAGAAAGAAGGAAGATGTTGATCAAAGAGGACGAGAATGTAGAATCAAGAATTACATAAAGGTCAGGTCCCATAGAGAATACACGTAAAATGAAAAAAATTGACATTGTACCTTTAATCGTTAATTTTGACCATGATAACGTCATCAAAATGAGTAACAATGAATAAAATATTTGTAGAAAATTGTCTCAGCTACAACATATCGAAATCTCAGCGAAAATTGATGAATATTAAGCGAGATAGTCTCGGTTGAAGGTAAAAAATATGACGTCATTATGGAAAAAATTAAATTTTGACTTCACCTGAGAATATGACGACGTTCCGACTGCTCGACCCTCAATTTTTTTTCGTGAATTCAAATCTCCATTTCATAGGCCTTCAGAAAATGCAAAAAAATTGGGGGGTCCCCATGCTATTTAACGAGCTATGGCAGATTTTAAAAGGGCATGTTTTTGCATGTTTTTACGTTATTTGCCCCATAGACGCGCGCACGGATTTTGAACTTTGACGCGCGCGTACGGCCTTATGAGGAGTTGAAATCGACTCTCAATTGTTGTGAATTGTTAAGAAAAGTATTAGGACCGCAAATCAAGTGAAAAAACGGTGTTTTTACGTTTTCTTTTGTGTGCGCGCGCAAATATGGCGCGCGCGGACGCGGACGCGCGCAAATTTTTGAAATGCTTAAAATGGCCTGAAACGTGTGCAAAATGAATATGAGTCGATTCTGAGCATTTTTAATTTTTGCGCGCGCGCTGACGCGCGGACGTACGCGTACGTGCGCGTCTAAGTGAATGAAATTATTCAGATTGATATGAATATTCATCATGCTAAGTATGAATGAGAAATGACATTCCGTTAAGAAGATATGATCATGAAATGATATTTACAAAATGGCGCCTGGATGACGTCACGATGATCTGATGAACTTGAAAATAAGTAAAAAATCGAGATCTCGTAAGGACTGATAATTCATGAAAATTTGACAAAAAATGACAGGGCCAGTTCTGAGATTTCGACTGCACAAAAAAA
>JAPZVO010001279.1:0-19495 GCA_029962745.1 Echinometra lucunter | reverse complement strand
AGGAAGACCGTGCTGCCTTCTAGCGATGGGGGAATTAAAGGAAAATAATTGAGCGGCATGTTTAAGACATGATTAACAGAGAGGGAAGTAGTGTCAATGTGAGCTCCTGAGGCCCTCCAAGCAACTAATAATTCTGAGTAAAAACATTGCAGATTGGTGAGAAATTTGGGGTCTAAATCAATAAAACACAATTGGGAATCAAAGTTTAGACCCCTGTATTCTTTAAGATTGAGAGAACACAATAGGTAAGCAGGGTGAGAGCAAAAATTAAGAAAGCGTTGAAGAAAACAGAAACGAAAAGTGTGGACTCGTGCTTGGAGACCAAGTCCACCATTGTTGGGTTCACAGGACAATATTCGTTTCTTAATGAGATGACGTTTATTAGACCAAACAAAATTGACCAACATGTCTTGGAGTTCATTGAGTGTGTGATTGGGGACCGATAGTGTAGCCAGAAAATGAAAAACCTTTGTGGCAGCTAGTTGGTTAGCTACGAGAATCTGCCTTTAAATGATAAATAATTAGATAGAGGGGTCCACCGAGAAAGTGTTTTATTTAGTCTATTCTTACAAATCACCCAGTTTTGTTGGTAATAAGTATTGGTGTTACCTAAGTGAACTCCAAGAAAAGTTAATCCTTCATTACTCCATTGACAAACAAGTGGTTTATCATTTCGTCGACACCACGATCCAGCCCAAAGGCCCTTTGACTTACTGTAATTTAAACAAGCATTAGAAGACTTACTGTACGTATTTTAAACATTCTGAATAATATCAAAACCATTTTCAGAAGATAAAAATATTGTTACATCATCAGCGTAGGCCGAAACAGATACATTCAAATTAATATCGGGTATTTCAAAATTACACTGCGGCAGATTTTGTCTAAGTAAGTTGAGAAAGGGTTCAATTGCTATTGAGTATAGCATGCCCGAAAGAGGGCATCCTTGCCGAATCCCTTTTTGGAAACGGAAGGGTGCGGTTAATGAACCACATACTTTAACAAAGCTTTCTGCATGACAATACAACAACTTAACGCTCGAGATGAAAGAGTATCCGAATCCCATTGCCTTCATTGTATCAAAAAGATATTCATGAGATATATTATCAAACGCTTTCTTTTGATCAAGATTCACCAAGGCAAGAGGGATATCGGCAGAATTAGCATAATGAATAATGTCCCTTATTAAAATGATGTTATCATAAATGGTACGACCTGGGACACAATAGGTTTGATCCCCATGAATAATGCTCCCAATACACAGTTTCAATCTACTGGCAAGGGTGTTTGCAAATATTTTATAGTCCACGTTAAGAAGTGAGACAGGACGCCAGTTGGTAATCTCAGCAAGATCTCCCTTTTTGGGGATCAAACTAATGATTGCCCTACGAAAAAAACGTGGTAAACTGCCATTTGAAATAGAAAATTGTAAGACTTCAAAGATAGCATTCTTAAACGTGGGCCAGAAAGTTTGATAAAACTCCGTAGTGAGGCCATCCATACCCGGTGTTTTATCTTTTCCTAATTGTTTAACCGTTTGTGTTAATTCTTCTACTGAAAAAGGCAAATCGAGATTTTTCTGTTCATCCTTATCCAAACATTTAATGTTGGAAAAAAGTTCAGCAGAAATACCATCAATGGGAGAAAAGCTATAAAGTTCCTTGTAAAAAGAGTACACATGGTTCTTAATTTCATTTTCATTTACTGTGGTGCGTCCCGAAGGGAGGCGGATATGAGAAATTCTTTTCCGTGAAGAGTTCGACTTCTCTAAGTTATAAAAGAAGGACGAGCTCGTATCAACCTCTTGGATAAGTTTAAAGCGTGACCTAATCAAAGCACCCTTGGCATCATATTTTAACAAATTATTAAGTTCTTTTCTGTTTCTGATTATCTCTTGTTCTGTATCACTTGACAAACTAAAACTGGATTGGAGCTGCTCAATGGTGTTATTAATTTTCACAAAGGCAGCCCGTTTTTCGTTAGCCATCTCTTTTTTCCATACATTTGAGTAATGCTTTTAATATGGGATTTGCCAGCATCCCACCACATCAAAATGTTCACAAATTCATTTTTGTGAAGCCTCCAATCAGTCCAAAAATGTACAATAATATTTTTGAAATTCTCGTCATCAAGTAAAGAGTTGTTGAAATGCCAGTATGCACTTCCCCTATGTTTGTGTTTGGGAGGTTTTAATTCTAAATACCCCGCATCGTGGTCAGAAAGAGAGCATGGTAAAATGCTACATTTGAGAATAGAAAGGATGAGACCAACAGGCAGATAAAAGCGATCTAGTCTTGCACGCGAGACGCCATGAATGCTTCGCGGGTTTCGCCTATGCCAGGTAAAGGCTTTTTGAGAAGGATTGAGTCTGCGCCATGCATCACAAAGGGTGAAAAATTCAATTGTTTTCCCAAGTTGTGTATAGATTTTATGTCTATGTTCTTTTGGCATGCTCAGGCGATCAAGAGCGGGGTTAAGGGTACAATTAAAAGCTCCCCCTAACACAATAACACCATTGTTTATCGTGCACAAATGATCATGAAGTGATTTAATGGCTTTTAAAGCAAAATTATCATCTTGTGGTATCAAAATATTATACAAGTGATAAAATGTATCATCAATGCAATTTTTTGAATATAGTATATGACTGTCAACTATAGCTAAGCTATCAAACGAGCCAACAAGATTCTTCTTTACAATAGAGGTTATGCCGGAACCTCGAGAGATACCGGAAGAACAATTTACATAATATGATTTCCATAAATTCCAACAAGAAGAACGTGGCGTTAAATCATATGTTTCTTGCAGAAAAATAACATCAGGACTAAGTGCAATTTTCTCAATGTAAGAATGAATAGAGGCAGTTCTCGCTGAACCAGAACTTCCTCCAGTGTTCAGCGTGAGGAATGACAAAGTCATTGCAAGATGGAGAGCATACAGGGCCTTACCAAGCATGTAAAAAAAAAAAGAAAAGCTAAGCACAGTCTTCTAACTTTCTGATTAATATTTGTACCCGCTGCTGGGTCCTTTTTTTGAAGGCTGGACTATTCCGTAAAGGAATCAATTGCCTAACAAGGCCGGGTACATTCGAGGTGAATTTCCGGGCAATTTCAATTGTTTTTTTTTTTTCTTGCTCTGACTGTCTTTAGAAACTTCAACAAATCTTTGTCAGACAATGGGCCCTGACTTGACGGAAAAGATGACGCCCAATCGACCGAATCGTCGTCAGACAGGGCGTCATCCCACAACGAAGAAGGGGTGGAAGGGTTTAGGGAGGAAGGAGCTGAAGAGAACTGGATAACGGGGGAGGGAGGGACTGAAGAGGGCTGAAAGGCGGGGGAGGATGGAACTGAAGAGGATTGGATGTCGGGTGAGGGGGGAACGGTAGTGGATTGGATGACGGGTGGGGCGGAGCTGAAGAGGACAAGATGTTGGGGGACGATGGGGCAGGCGAGGACTGGAGGACAGGTGAAGGAGGGGGGGGGGGCTGTTGAAAAAGGTGTAGAGGGGGGTGATTTCCTCATTTTCCTTGGTGGAGTTTTCGAAGTGAGGGGAGTAAGAATCGGGGTGTCAGGAGAAGATTTTGAAAGAGTTCTTTATCCTTTTAGCAACAATATCAGAGAAAAGTCTAGTGGGTGGTGGAGGAAAAGGTAACAGGGGTTCTGAGGACTTTGGCGATTTGGGGGTATTCGACTCGTTTATCTCAGAGGACCCCTCAGAACCAACAGAATTGGCGTGATTGGAGGGTCTTTCTGGGAGGATGTTCTGTTTCTGCCCATGAACGGGTTCTACATTAAGAGGCACATTATGCGTGATATGAGATTTAAATCCCTTTGGTTGATGTTTTGGACCTACCTTGCCCCTATCCGTATGGTGCGCCATAAGGGTCAAAATCAATGATTGTGAAAATAAACAAACAAGTATAAAATTAAACTAAAGAGTCAGAAATTAACATCAAATAACGCAGAAATAAAGACTTTCACAAAATTAAATATAACTTCCGAAATAAAGACAACTACATAATTAAATATAACTGCAGAAATATAGACCACTACAAAATTATAAATAAAACTGCAGAAATAAAGTCAATTTCAGAATTAAAGTTAACTGCAGAAATAGTTAGGCAACTACAGAATTAAGAATTACTGCACACATATAGACAACTACAGAATTAAAGATAAAACTGCAGAAATAAAGTCAACTACAGAATTAAGGATAACTGCAGAAATATAGACAACTACAGAATTAAAAATAAAACTGCAGAAACATAGACAACTACAGAATTAAAGTTAACTGAAAAAATAAAGACAACCCTTAAAACGTATATAAACACAAAATTATACAACCACAGAAATGTAAATAACGACTCAAATCAAGTCTACCATAAAACATAGATTGCTCTTAAAATTATCGTCAAACACAGAAACGAAGTCAAACTCAGAAACGACTTTAAATACAAAAACGAACTAGCAACGAAAGGACAAGAGGGGGCGTACTCATAAATTGAACTACAGAATTAAAGTTAACTGCAGAAATATAGACAACTTCAGAATTTAAGATAAAACTGCAGAAATATAAACAACTTCAGAATTAAAGATAAAACTTCAGAATTCAAATTAACTGAAGAAATAAAGACAACCCTAAAAACATATATAAACACAAAATTATACAACCACATAAATGTAGATGGCGACTCAAATCAAGTCTACCATAAAAAAGAGATCGCTCTTAAAATGATCGTCAAACACAGAAATGAAATCAAACTCAGAAACGACTTCAAATACAAAAACGAACTGACAACGATAGGACAAGAGGGGGCGTACTCATGATAGGCGCTCACAGAGATATTATTCATTACGATCAAGTGGGCTATGTTAAAGACAGAAATATTGGGGAGGCAGTGTGGTTAATAGATGATGTATTTTTTCAGTCCTTGTATGAGCCAGGAGGTTTTTTTATCGCTGTAGATTTCGAAAAAGCATTTGATTGTATTTCACATAGACTCCTGTTCAAAGCATTGGAATCCTTTGGGTTTGGTAATACATTGTGCTCTTGGGTCAAAATTCTTTATAATGATGTTAGTAGTTGCGTGATGAACGGGGGACATTCAACTGGATATTTTAAAGTTAAAAGAGGGGTAAGACAAGGGGACCCCCTGTCTCCATACTTGTTTATAATAGCTATCGAACTGCTTGCTCATTATATCCGAAAGGACCCTAAGATTGAAGGAATAGGGTTTGATATTAGAAAAATAAAGCAGGTACTTTATGCTGATGATATTACATTGTTTTTAAAAGATATGAAGTCAATTCATAGAGTGAAAAAAGTCTTGGAAGACTTTGAGAAATTAAGTGGATTGAAAATAAATATGGATAAGACAAATTTTATGTGGTTGGGGGAAGAGATTGATAGGCCGGGTTTACCTCATTGGGGACGTAGGGTAAATGATATAAAAATCCTAGGAGTTTACTTTTCACGTAACTCCAAAATAAAAGACGATTTAAACTATAAGGAGATATTAAGTAAAATAAAGAGATTAATAGGTTGGTGGAGGCAACGTGATCTGACAATGTTAGGCAAAATCAAATTATTGAAAATGTATGTATATTCAAAATTGAATTATGTTTCTTCTCTTATGCCTGTGCCACATAGTATCCTTGAAGAAATTGAAAAATTTTCTTTTAATTTCATTTGGGGTGGGAAAGACAGAATAAAGAGGAAAATATTATATCAAGATTATTGTGCAGGTGGACTTCGAGTAACTAATTACGAAGTTTTCATCAAGACTCAAAGAATAATGTGGATTAAACGGCTGTTGTATGGTGAACAATATTTAGGGTGGAAAGTAACATTTGATTACTTTTTGAAATCGTTGGGAGGCCGAAGTATATTTCTCTGTAATTACGATATGAAAAAAATGAATTTAAATGGCATACCCATGTTTTATATAGACATGTTAAAAGCCTGGCAAGAAATAGATGAATGTAGACACTTTAAAGAGAACAAGGTTAACCCTGTCATTTTTAATAATAAAAGTATATGTTACCGAAATAAAATGATTTTTGATGCTGAACTTTTTCAGAAAGGAATATTTCAAGCATCAGATATAATTGTTGGAGGTAATTTAAGACCAGTCTCATATTTTTATAACTTAGGATTTACCACCGACAGCTTGATCATGATTCAAAAAAATATTTTCTGTTATCAAACAGGAATTGATACAAAGTGATTTTATAAATGTGGATACTGAACTTTTTCAAATAGATCTTAAGATCTCAGGTTATTTACAAAAATTTAGCGATTTAAAATCTATAAGATTATACAATCATTTTATTGGAAGACTTCAAAAAGATTACACATTAAAGATTACAGATGGAATTTGTCAATATGATTTTGGAATTGGGATGTTGAAAGAAATATTCACAAGACTGAAAAGTGCATTTGTAAGTAACAAACAAAGAGAGTTTCAATATAAACTTTTACATGGAGCTATATATACGAAACCGAGACTCTTTCAATTTGGTTTTGAGTCAGATAATCTGTGTTCCATGAGTAAACAACAGGCTGAAACATACCAACATTTGTTTTTAGATTGTACAAAAGCTAAACAATTATGGCAGGAAATAATTAAAGAGCTTAATCTAAGAGAAATTGACATAAATGATTGGAAATCCACTTTCATGGGAAAATCAGGCAAAACTGTAAGAATCCATGTAATAAATTGTATAATTGTTTTTGTAAAATACACAATCTTTTCTTCTAGAAAACAAGGCAAACTACCTTCTGGACAGAAAATAGTCGCCATGATAAAAGATTACAGAGACGAAGAATATAAAATAGCCAATAAAAAGGGGAAATTAGGGGTGCATTTAAGGAAATGGGAACAGATTGATGCATTTCTCTGATGCTCTTTTGTTTCCCCTATTTTTTTTTTTTTTTAACGGAATGACGAACCGGAGCCGGATGCATGCCTGTATGTGTGTGTGTGTGGGGGGGGGGGGGGGGGAGGGGTTGCAAGGCTGTGTGAGTGTATGACTGGAGGGTGTTTGAGGGTGTGTGAGTGTAGAGATTGGGGGTGGGGGTAGGGTGTCATAGGACGGGACTATGTATATGCCTTCCTCTGTTACCTCCTTTTAATTTTAAAGTATATGAAATAAATAGTCATGTATAATTTGGTATATTTCCTATGTCTATTGATTGATGCATTGTATTTTTTTAAAAAATCAATTGATTGATGCATTGTATTGCTTTTTTATTGGGAAAATCAATCTTGTGTTGCAGTTATGGATAAGTTCATTATTTCATATTTGTGTTATATTGATATAAATGTATTTCATTCAGTTTCCTTGTATATAAGCAACTATATGTGACTTATTGTGATTATTCCATGAAATGTGATATTGATTTCAAGAGGAAGGAATAAAATATTATTCAAAAAAAAAAAAAAAAAATACGATGCATACACAGTATGCCTTCCGAAGGAAGGCTAGAGATGGAACTAAAATTTGACCTTTGACATGCCATAGGCTTTTGCATTGGGCCAAAATGGCGGCCGCGGCAAAATTGAAGACGACTTCGTAGGGTCAATTATTATTCATGAGATAAAACTGTCAAATACCGTTCGATGATTGGGTAATTGCCTTCATGTTTAATGCATAAGCTCATACATAAAACATTTTTGCCTTCCCACAATTCCCTACGATTTGAGGCCGCAATTCGGATAAAATGGCGACTGGAAGAAGAGTGCAACTTTTTGACCATTTCAGCACAAACGCTCAAGAAATTTGTTTCAGCAAATCTGTGTGTTGTGAAAAGAATTTAGAGTTAACCCCAACGAAGCAGAAAATTTTCAAAGGAGCATTCATAATGGAATGAGATTATATGATGATCTGAAATGTAAGTAAAGTGACATTTTGTTCAGCATTCTTCATCGTAGTTGTTAATGGTCCGCCAATCAGTGCGTAGGCTGCCTGTACAAAGTGTATGGGACATCACCTCCAAGGCCCAGAATTAAAACGCTATTGTTGAATGCAAATCAGCTCTAAATCAACAGAGAAAAATAATTTAATGGCGATATTTTTCAAAGAGATGTAACTTTTTCCGTAGAGAAATGTTTATAGAAATTTCTCCGGTGAATAAACAACTATAGCAAGCTAAATTAGCGATAATCAGCGGTAGATGTTGACCTGTTCGAAACTGGAGTCGAGGCTGAGTGCACTGCAAGACGGACGGGGAACGACCAGGGTACGAAATTCCCAAGCGTATTGAAGCCGTTGCTAGCCGGCTGGAGTGAGTGTTCCAGTGCCCCTTGATGGGAACATTGATCCGGACTAAAACTTCAGCCATGATGATGATTATTCATGTTAATCACGAAAAGGCGCTATAACTTTTGGATTGGAATCTTTGCCCTCGTTTGAATTCATGATACATCCTTTACTGGACCTTCCCTTGTCCTTGACTAGTTGCGGTTTTCTTTGTCATGAAAATCACCCATCATCAAACAGTTAGGTCTAACATTAGACCAAATCTCACCACAATGCTTTTTAAAAAATATATTAATATTCATGACATATATCTCTTTCTCTTCTTAATTTTTTTAAGGGGACCTGAACCTGATGTAGTCTTCTGATGGCACTGTACAGGCAGATTTGGTTATCAAGTCAACTCCACTAGCAAGGTATGAAATAAGCCCATTTGTAGCTTTGGAAAGTGTAGATTTTTAAGGTTTATCATTTAGATCTATGTAGTAATTAGGCTAAAGTTAGACAGAAATATCCATCTGCCGTGGGTATTTAAGAAAAACAAACAAACACACATTTTACTACAGAGTAGCCATACAAAGTAACGACTAACGAGTCTCAGCCTAATAACAACCACCAATATCTTTATTATCACAGACTGAAGCTTCATCCAGTCTATGTGCAGACCTTCTGGTAGTAATAGTTGTACTTTGGTGGTGGTGGTGGTGGTAGTAGTAGTAGTAGTAGTAGTAGACCTAGTAGCAGTTAGAATAAAGTTTCAGGCAGTTTATCAGATCATTTATCTTGTAATAGAGAGGTGCCTTTCTTTCTTTTTCTCTCTCTCTTTCTTGATCGACTCAGCAGCATGTTTACAAATTTTCTCTCTTTTCTTTTGTTTTCTACCTGCAGGTTGTCTAAGAAGTTCAGTTACAAGGCTTGTAGAGTATCCAGCTGCTTGAGGACTGATGAATTGCACCCATCCCCAAGCCCTTTGTATAAAAAAACTTCATTTGTGCATCTTGCTTAAAAGATGTACACCAAAATTCAAATTTGAGACTATTTAATTTCAGGTCAGGCAAATAAAATGTATAGATCTATAAATTTCAGTTGAACCATGGACCAAAACACTTTTAACAAATATATAAAAAAAAAGTAGGGAACACAATTATTGTAGGCCTAATTAGAAGTTGTGCCTTTCAAAATTACTGTAATTAACATTTCAAAGTTAAAGTGATTACACAGTGGTATTTTTTTTTTTTTTGATCGAGAATAGAATTCTAAGAAAAATTACATTAAAAATATGATGATTTTCAATCGAAATCAATGCATTTTGGCTAATTTTCTCATAAAAAGTCAAGAGCTGACCAAAAAATTGGAGTATGAGGTATGACGTAAAAGTGGGTACCCAGCTGCATGCATTACAGTTGTGCTGCCTGCTAGACTGTGCAATTTGTATTATACCTTGCATGCATTTTGCTAGAAGTGCACGACAAGGTACCCAGTTTGACGTCATTTTGACGTAAAAGTGGGTACCCAGTTGAAACTGGGTCACAGCTGAGGGGTCAAAAATATCCTGAAATCTTACCACATTCGCAGGTTTCCTTGGCAAAACGACTTTTAAAAAAACTTTATTCAGATGATTTTCTGCTAATAAAATCATGTTCTTTTAAATGAGCTAACATTGTTTCAGCATTGGGTACCCCCTTTAAGGGATTGGAATGGTAATCATGTAATTGGCTTAGGTTGATTGTCCAGGGGTAGACACTGAGGGTGTGGGGGGGGGTGATTGTTCAGAGGGTAGTTCTGGAGCAAGTCCAGTCAATTATTAAGGATGGGTTGCTTCACACTGCTACCTCAATTTACAAAACTACCTATGCAGGTATGTGGGGAAGCAGTTGGCTAAATTGTTTCTGAAAATTGTAAAAACTTATGTTTTCTGCAGATGAGCACTCCACAGAGTGTATTCGATGCTATATACATGTAAGTTACATTTATTATCAGTATTATCATTATTCTTTTGTACAATTATTATGACTATTATCATTATTATTGTTGTTATTATGAAATTACATTGATAGACTATATGGATTCACTCTGCAAGAATGTTTATATAGTAGGCCTATTTTAAGTATTCCCACAAGAGCTTTCTGCCTCCAGAAATGTTTGCTGATCTCTTGCTGCATTGAAATTAGATTTACACTTTTTTGCTGATAAAATAATTTTCTTCTCTCTATATTCTTATTGTCTTTCAATTTCTCTGAACCTTGAGTGAAATCTAATGTTGATGTTGCTTTTGTCAGTGTTGTTGATGATGATGAGAAACGTAATCTCCACAGGAAAATTACATCTTGTGCTAAAAGAGATTACATCAAGCAAAAGGTTGAGGATTGTGATGGTGACCAGAAAAGACTTTTCCAAGTGGTTGACAATCTTCTTGGCAGATCAAAACCTACTACTTTGCCTACAGATAGAACAGACATTGCCAATCGTTTCAGCATCTTCTTCCGGGACAAAGTTTACAAAATTAGACAAGGAATGTCTGGATCGGATGCCTTGAACAGCATGTCGGTAGCACCTCCTGTAGTAGGATGGGCAGAATTTCAGTTATCTTCTCTTAATGAAATAGTGAGGATCATTAAATCATCACCCTGCAAGTCTTGTGCTCTTGATCCTGTGCCCACCTGGATGGTAAAGCAAGCACCTACTGTATTTGCAGAGATGATATTGGCCATCACAAATTCCTCACTTTTATCTGCTTCTGTTCCTGAAATTTTTAAGATGGCGTTAGTAACACCTCTACTGAAGAAGAGCACTCTAGATCCAGAGTCTCTTAGCAGCTACAGACCTGTCTCTCAACTCTCATTCTTCTCTAAGGTTCTGGAGAAGGTTGTAGCTCGTCAACTTTGTTCCTATCTGAAGGACAATGACCTTTCTGAGAGTATGCAATCAGCCTACAAGCCGGGGCATAGCGTTGAAACTGCTCTAAACAGCCGTAGACAGTAAGCAGATGGTCCTTTTGGTCTTGCTTGATCTGTCGGCGGCGTTCGACACTGTGGATCATGGGCTACTCTTGAGACGAATGACAGACCGGTTCGGAATATCCGGAAAAGTTCTGCAATGGTTTCAATCTTATCTTAGATCAAGACGTCAAGCAGTCGTGATTGCGGATACTAGATCTGACCAGCAGATCATTAGGCGCTTTCACACCTACCCGATCAGGAAAAATACCCGTAAATTACGAGAACTTGTTAAGGCCTCAAAATCCCCGATAATTGTTCTGCGCTTTCACACCTACCCGAAGCCAGACCTCTTCGGGGTAAGTTCTCGAAGTTACGAGCATGCGCAGAACTATTTATTTTGCAGACGAGGCTCGTGCTTTTAAATTCGCTCAGCTAGCTCAGCTCTTGCTATATAGCGCTAGCTAGTTAGCTCGATGAGATGATCGATACGTCGATCTCTACATATTGATGTACACTTGCAGTTTGATAATCTCTCTTTAGAACTTTCAGTCTATTTTTTATTTCGAGAGGTATCCTCTCAAACCCGAGGCTGGCAAGTCTTGCAGCCAGCATATTGTAGATAGTCCTATTTCTTTGGCTGGGGGAGGCCACTGCCGTGTACACCTCCTCCTCCCTCCACATTGCTATCAGCGATGATCAGAGGATGACATACTACCGTATCGATATATCAGAATAAATCATAAATAAAAAACACGAAAGGGGAACAGAACTTTACAAAAACAACGACGTATAGCTAGAAATAGACAATACAAATCTCAAATCCAGAATGTACGGTACACAAACGATAACGACGTCCAATACGTACACGGTACACACAATACAGTAAAGTACACACTTCGTGCGCCAGTGCTCGATGGAATAGAAGTTCTCGTAATTTGCTTTCACATTACAAAAATCCCCGCGACCTTGGAGAAAGTACTCGTAATTTTGAGAAAGTACCTACTAATTTACGGGTATTTTCTTACGGGGATATTACTCGTAATTTGCTTTCACACTGGCAAAATACCTGGTATTTTCTGATCGGGGTAGAATACCCGATCTGAAAATACCAGGTATTTTTCCTGATCGGGTAGGTGTGAAAGCGCCTGTTGATTGTGGCATTCCCCAGGGGTCTATCCTCGGACCGATATTATTTACAATGTATGTAACTCCTCTTGGGGACATTGCTCGATATCATGGCATGAACTACCATCTTTACGCAGACGATACACAAATCTATGTTGCTTTCAAACAAGGCGTTGATTACACCGATGCATGTCTTCGCATTCAGAATTGTATCAAGGACATGCAGAAGTGGATGGAGAGGAACTTCCTGAAATTGAACAATGAGAAAACAGATGTTATACTGATTGGTTCTCGAAATCAGCATTCTACTGTTGACTTGTCAGAACTCATGATAAATGAATTTGTCGTGCCTGTTTCAGATACAGTTCGAGATCTGGGTGTTCTTTTGGACAAATTTCTGAACATGGATGCACACATTGCTGCCATATGCAAAAGTGCAAACTATCATTTGTGGAATGTTGCCAGAGTACGGAAGTATCTCTCTCATGCGGATGCTAGGAAAATCATCCATGCCTTAGTAACATCACGTGTGGACTGCTGCAATGCCGTACTTGCTGGCCTACCGCGTTCTTCAATCTTAAGACTCCAGAGAGTCTTAAACAGGGCTGCCAGAGTTCTTGTCCGAGTAAGGAAGCATGAACACATCACCCCAACCTTAAAGGAACTTCACTGGCTTCCTGTGTTAAAGAGAATTGAATACAAGGTCCTATCTCTAGTGTACAAAGCACTCAACAACATGGCTCCCAATTACATTAAGGATCTTCTAGTAAAGAAGCAGTATCAGTATCCTCTGCGATCTTCTACCTCCACTGTGCTTGTAGTCCCCAGAAGCAGATCCACCCACTATGGAGATCGTGCTTTCAGTCATGTTGCACCTGTACTATGGAATAAACTGCCAAGTGAAATTAGAAATATCCCCTGTTTATCTACTTTCCAAAAAAGACTCGAACATTTTCTGTTCACTCAAAGTTATTAGGAAGATAATTCTTTTCTTTGTTGTTTTCTTTTCGTTTTTCTTTCTGTTTATATATTGTAAATTGTTTTATGTAGTTTTCCTTGTAAGATTACTTAGGTATTGATTGATTTTCTAATGTAGCGCCTTGAGTGGTACTTTACCAGAATGTGCGCTTTATAAATATTTATTATTATTATTATCATTATGATGCTGGCACAAGATCATATGAAGTTGCTTTGTAATTGATCTTGATTGCAGCCATATGGAGGGGGGGGGTGGGGCACTGTCCGAAAAATCATTGAATAGCGAAAGAAAGATAGTGTTGATGATGATGATGACGAGGTTGAGGATGATGATTCCGGTCAAAGATCATATGAAGTTGCTTTGTAATTGAGGTGTGATGGGGGGGGGGGGGGGGGGCTCTGTTCAAAAATTCACTGACTAGCAAAAGAAAGAAGAAAAGACGATGATGATGAGGTTGAAGATGATGCATGATGCAGGCATAAGATCATATGAAGTTGTTTTGTGACAGAGGTGTGATTGTAGCCATATGGTGGGGGGGGGGGCTAAGGGGCTGTCCAAAATTCAGGGACTAGCAAAAGAAGAAAAAAAAGCAATGTTGACGATAATGCAGGCACAAAATCATGAAGTTACTTTGTAATTGAGGTATGATTGCAGTGCATACAGGACGGGGTGGGGGGGGGGGGGTACTGTCCTAAAATTCACTGGCTAGCGAGTAACAAAAATGCTCCTCAGCATTTTTTCTTTGGGGGCATACACCTTAATGGGTTTGCAGAAATGATAAAAAAAAATCCTTGGATGAAATTCTTTAGGGGGATACATTTATTATATGTCTATGATGATCCCCTCCCCAAAATGTCAACAGCAAAAATTAAAGTTAAACTTTGCTGAGAAGAGAAAGAGCTCACAGCCTTAAGTATAGGGGGTGGGGGTGGGGGCTTACGCTAGAAATTTGGTTTGAATAGGTGTGCTTTGTTCCAGAATGTGGGGGACATACCCTATTGTGTCAACCAACTCTTAAAATATTAGGGAAGCATACCGCGCCATGCCCCTCCCCCCCCCCCCCACATTGATGCCCATGATTGCAGCAGCCATATGTGAGAGGAATTTATCTGTTTGGTGGAGGGGGCCAGGAGACATGCATGTTACTGTTTACAGGATACGTTTACATAATTTGAAATATGAAACGAAGTTAATCTACAAAAGAACAATACAGTAGCCTATAAGCTCTTAAGTTATGGAAATGGAGGTGATGCACTATTAAAAAAGCAATGCTTGTAGAGTGGATTCCTCAAATAATAATATTGTAAACACAGCTTTTGTTGAATTTAGTCTGCAAGTGATCAACACAAAATAAAGTCAAAATCAGAAATGCATGTCTTACTGACAGCATCGGCATCAGATAATAGAAGTGGGTGTAAGCTATTGGGGTAAAATGATTGATATGAGAGAGGAAATTAGGGAAATTCTCACGAGTCTGGGCGACGGTACGGTAAATGAATGAATAATTCAGTGCGCATGCGTTATTATGTTAATAAGTCACAAAAATCTAATACATATTCATAAATATTCATGAAAATGTGATACGCGCTGCGCGCAAGCCAAAACAAGCCTGATTTTCGCTGAAACTCGGAAAAATGGTCTGCGCCATAGGTTTATAAAATTTTGTACATAAAACGCGGGATCAATTTGACCCTCCGTACCCCCCTCCATGGCTGGACGGATGCAGAAGCGGAGTTTCACCCCCTTGTAGGCGCTCAGTTAATTCTGTAGTTGTCTATATGTCTGCAGTTATTCTTAATTCTGTACTTGTCTAACTTTTTCTGCAGTTAACTTTAATTCTGAAGTTGACTTTATTTCTGCAGTTTTATTTATAATTTTGTAGTTGTCTATATTTCTGCAGTTATATTTAATTATGTAGTTGTCTTTATTTCGGAAGTTATATTCAATTTTGTGAAAGTCTTTATTTCTGCGTTATTTGATGTTAATTTCTGACTCTTAAGTTTAATTTTATACTTGTTTGTTTATTTTCACAATCATTGATTTTGACCCTTATGGCGCACCATAGGCTAAAACTATTTGCAAATTGGGTGTGTGTGTTGTTAACAATATAGGCACAGAGTCCAAAGTCTTAGGCTTGTTAAACAGTGAAATAATGTCTATTTAACAAGGTACCATAGGAAAGGGGTAACAAGGAGAATATTTCCCTGGAATGACATGGTAGCTTATAGTAGCCAGCGAGCACTGGAAAGACAATCAGGGAAAATGGTGAACGTTAAATTTTGCTGGAACTTTAGCGTAACATAGATAACAAATATGTTGAAGGGGTAGCATTAAAAGGTGTGTGAGTAATTGGATATTTACAGTTGTGTATCAATCAGATATGATTATTTACGTCTGGGACTAACCTTTCACATCATCATCCGAAAGACTTGACTCAGACTCGAACCTGGGTTTGAACAGAGTCAGTGTGTAAGCGAAGACATAGGGAAAACAATTGCATTGCCGCCAGACCACTGATCTCTATCCTACGAACTGAGATAAAGATTGAGCGCTAGGCCAACTTCTTTTCATTCTCTTATTATTTTCCACTGCAAAACCTTTCCCCAAGACCCTGTCTTTATGAAAATAAATTACCCCCCCCCCCCCTCCCTATTCTGGTAAACACCGTCTCTCTGCTCGAAAGAAAAAAAATATGTAGGATATAGTGATCTTGATCTTCGTATGTAAATTGTGTGTTTGCTATTCTCCATTATACCTACTCAACTTCATTGCCTAAAACATCATGTAGACAGCTCGTCTGGAGACTTTAGCACACAAGCCGTATTATTTAGACGGGGGTTGAATATTCCTGGTTCTGCTCAAATCATTCTGCTATATATTGTAAGTATCATAGTACGTTGAACTAATATGTTACATTTATTTGTAAAATATAATTTAACCATGTAGAATACAATAATCTGATTTATTTTCATAGACCTATATACAACTGAAGATTTTGCTTTGCACAGTTGGATTTCATTGCGTATTTTCCTGATATTTGTACGACAAAAATGATCCAATATACATAATACAGATAAGAACTCATTACCTTTAACTCCTTTGTTCGAATTTCGAGATGTTGTGGTACAGTGGATAAGTCCCCGGACTTTGAACCACAAGGTCTGGGTTTCGAATCCCTGGCGTTGCACTAATATCCTTTGGCAAGATATGAATCTACATTTGCCACGACTTTCGGATGGTGACTTTCAAGGTTAGGCACAGACGTAAATGATTACATGAGATTGATATACGTCTGTAAAAACCCAATTCAACAACAACAACAACAAAAACAAAAACAACAACAACAACAACAAATCTCCTTATTTAGCTACATCTAAAGCGCCATGGCGTCCAGGTGTCCTTCAGACAACAAAGTTCAACTAAAAGCAAGAAATGGTCTTTGCATGAAATGGTCATTCCATCTCTTTCAATCACGCTTATGTTAATTTCATCATAATGATTCAGGCAGATCAGTGCAAAGAACTCATCATGGCGTCCAAGTTCCCAGAAGTCAATAGTCTCATCTACCAAATGCCACTAACAAAACAAATTTTCATTCACGCTTGGGTGAACATCAGTTGTTTTTGTCCAAGGTATCAAAAATGACTTGCGCCAAATTGAAAGAAGAGGGGAAGCTTAAACAAGCCGTCCAAAAAATCGCTCCCTTCCAAAGAAATTGCTATTTGCCATGAATTATGATGGTATTATGATAGTCTAAGCATGATGTGGCAATTTTCTTCTGTGGTTTTAAGGATATCATTTGTTCGTTGCTTCATGCTTGGGTGAGAATAATGTGTGATAAATCAATGCATCAGTCATGCAGCCAGTCGGTCAATCATTAATGTCATCAGTTAAAGGAGAATGCAGCCCAGACATCAGTGTGCTTCCAGTGAATGAAGAAAAACAAGAAGAATAAACAGTGAAAGTTTCAGGAAAATCGGACACTCTGTTCAAGAGTTATGAACTTTGAAAGTTTAAGTTAATCGTTATAATGGGGATCCTTAAATTAGCAACTTTGCCAGCCTCTGTGATGTCGTCGTGGACATCTCTCCATTCATTTTGTACACATAATTCAACATTTTCTTTATTTTCAAGAGAAATAAAAATTCTTTTGATTTATTGTCTGAGTATGACATGGCTATATCAATTCTGCAAGCATATTGGGAAGAATTATGTTGATTCCCGACTTGAAATTCTATGTACAAAATGAATGGAGAGTTGTCCACGACGACATCACAGAGGCTAGCAAAGTTGCCAACTCAAGGATCCTCATAATATGGATTTACTGAAACTTTCAAAATTCATAACTCTTGAACAGATTGTCCAATTGTGCTCAAATTTTCATTGTTTACTTTTCTTGGTCATCTTCATTCAGTAAGATCCCAGTGGATTAAACACTGCACTTTCATGATTGAGTGGAAGACTGACTGACTGACTGATTGATTGATTGATTGATCAACTAATCGGATGACTAACTGTCTTACTGATCCATCGAATGATCGATTGATCAAGGCATTTGGTTGATTTGCTAACTAAACGAAATATGATTATTGATTATTTGATTGATTATTGATTTGATTAATTAATTGATTGGTTGAATGATACGCAGATGAATTAATTTGGTACTCCTTGAATGAATGACTGGTATGTGGTTTCGATACAAGTGTGTTGTGAATGCCGTGCTTAAAAACGATCTAAAAGTAATCGCACAATATCGATTCTCACACACCCATAAATCAGTGAAATCATTAAAACCATGAAAGAAAGTTACCATAAAATGCCTAAACTATCATAACATTATGATGAATTTAAGGCAAAGAGTAATTTCATTGAATAGGAGTGATTATTCGGAGGGCTTGTTAAAGTTTCCCTCTTCTTTCAATTTGGCGCAAGTCTTTTTTGACACCCTGGACAAAAACAGTCGGTGCTTGCCCAAGCGTGAATGAAAATTTGTTTTGTTAGTGGCACTTGACGATGAGAGGATTGATCATCTGTCAACATGAAAGAATCTCCAAAATATCTCGAACTGTATTAATGACAGATTTTTCAAAAGTGTAACTTTTTTATATATATATATATACAACCGGTATAACCTGCGTAAATTTAGCATCAAGACTTACGGCATTAGTCTAGGCCTACTGACAAGTATATTAGGTAAAATAAGTATGTCATGAAGTATGCAATAACAATGTGTATCATTTATATGCCTTTGGTAAAGATATTGCAAGTATATAATTCTTCTCTTCTGTAGGTAGCGACATATAAAATCATATGATGTTTAGTGGGGTTTGATATTTAACATGTTTAAGAACATTGTGTGGGATAAATACAGTCAACCTGGATGAATTTAATAAGACGAATACCCGAAGCTAGATAAAAACATGAAAATACTGAAATTCACCATGAAATATGTAGGAAGGTATATCTTTTTCTTAATTTCTTGTACAGTAGCCTACATTCGATCGGGGCTTATCTTCCTCCTTTCCTTTTATATCGAAAGCATCGATATGTCATTTGTTGTTAGCATAATAGTGGGCCTGATAACGCAATAACGCTGAGGGTTTAAATAAATTAACAAGCATGTTCTAAAAGTCGACTCGGTTGTCAGTCGAAACCATGCAGATAAAATGTGTTATTATCACTGCTTGGCTTTATAAATATTCAGGTTCTAACATTGGTCCTAAAGCATGCACATTGTCGGATATGCTTTCTACATATTAATTTTATTCGAAAGAAGTTTTGTAAGTCATAAACATCAGTCATCAATGATTGCTTTTGCACTGAAGTACACTTTGTAGATTCTAAACCAAATATACACTGTTGCAGTGAAAAGAAATAATTTTGTGTTGTATTATATCCTTGCAGTGTAACAGTTCATTTTTCATGATGAGCTTTGTAAATAAATTCAAAACTAAACATTATTGTAGGCTTTTTTTTATCTGTTTTAACATTTTTTGAAGAGTATTCATGATGTGAGAGTAAATAAGGAAGAAAGGCATGATTGGCATGAGAGTCAGACGGAGAAACGGAACAGAGAGAGAGAGAGAGAGAAAGAGACAGAGAAAGAGAGAAAGAGAGATGAGGGATGCATGAAAGTTGAGAAATGTTCATATCTGTTTATCTATCAACACTGATCAAGTGAAGTAAAAGCA
>JAPZVO010001278.1:0-19502 GCA_029962745.1 Echinometra lucunter | reverse complement strand
CTCTCTCTCTCTCTCTCTCTCTCTTTTGGGGGTGGGGTGTCTTAACTATCTTAATGATAACTGATTTCATCATCTATTTTTGTTTTAAGTTAAATATGATTCGTATATTATATATATATATATATATATATATATATATATATATATATATATATAAAGTTATTGAAAATGAAGAATAATTAGAAATTTGAAATGTTACATTGTTTGATTTCAAATGTTAATTGTTTAGATTGAAATGTCCATTGGGGGCCCGCCCTCTTGACCGAAGGCCCGCAGGCCGACTTTTCTCGTATCGTATTTTCCTTCATCACAAATAATGCGCTATCGGTATATGAAATAATTATGTCTCCTTTAGCATGCTTAGTCCTCGTTGCCCCTTAATAATTATTAAACTTCCTTCTGGCACAGGAATTGGTCAGAGCGGTGTGATATCCAACCTGGTCTCCTTCTTAAATCAGGCAATATACCTAATGTACAAACGGTCTTATAACAGGTATATGGCCTGAAATAGCAGGTTGAATAAAATGTCGCCATCTGGCGGCCGCGTTGTCTAAAAATTATGTACGTAAAAGGTGGCTAACTTCAGGCTTCAGTAGTGCGATTGTAATTCATCCCCCCCCCCCCCCCCACCATTGCACCCCATTCGAATAGACTCCCAACGAGTTGTAGGGCATGAAGTATGCATGAACCTGCTAGGTTGATTGGGTGCCGTATTTTGATTTTTGGTTTGACGGGCGCTTAGCAGGGCCTATATTTATCTGAGATACCGAGATACCTATACAAGACATATTGCAATGTAAAAGTCATCGTCCATATCTCCCCCCCCCCCGGCCGTATTACCGCCAAATACTAGATACATGTCAAAGACGTTTTAAATATATAGCTAGACAGAAAGCAGCACCCGCGGAAAGCATTACGCCTATGGGGTTAAGCCCCGCCCAGCTTTCGTCCATTAGAAGCCGAAAATAAGCCCTTCTAAATATTCATGAACCGAAATAAGCACCCTTGATTGGATTATAGCATCATGAATATGTATTTATTCGATAATATCGTTCTCGAAATATGGTTATTCATTTGACCTTATTACGTCACAATCATGCAAATTTATGCATGACGTGCTTACTCGCACAAAGTTGGAGGTTTCTACTTCATAGAGAAAACGTGAGTACCACTGCAATTATGATTAAATATAAGACATTTGGCCATTTGATTCAAAATAGTTGGCTATTCTTCTTAATCTACAATAATTTCTTTACAATTTGAAATAATTGCCAACAGCTGTTTTCGAAAGAGCTAGAAACAGTGTACTCTCGAACTTACAGTTTGGTTTTCATCGTCATGAGCTAGATTGACCGCGGGTACCGTTCTCGCACCATGTACTCGAGGTAGCTCCCCCGGGCTAATGCCGGGGGCCATCTATGATAATTCTGGTGTTCACGTTGACCGGTCTTGAACGGTTTTGATATTTAAGATTGTTCAAATCAGAAGTTTGGCGTCATGAAAAATCAAATTCAGACCTAGATTAAACAACAGGATTTTTGTGAGTGAACACTCCGGCAGAATTTATTAGATTATTACTAGACCGCTAGTGTGTGTAGGCTAGATCTAACGTTAGATCTAAATCAATAATGTTAATGTTATTTGGACTCGCTGAACAGTGACACTGTATTAACTGCAGACTGGAGAGCACACAATGAACACACTGTATACGTCGACGGCCCCGGTTGATTTTGCCAGTGTTTGTAAGCCTTGTAAGCCTTTAACATTTGAAGTTGAAATAATTATTGAGTGAGCGTTACTTTAGTCTAGGTCTACTATCCACATTCATCAGTTTACAAGATCTAACTTTAACAGTTATCAGAAATTCTGTTAAAAAAATCTAAAGTAGATCTGGACACACTTGTATAGTCTATAGAATCTAGACCTGTCTAGACCCCTACTTGGAAGTTGGATCAAGTTGACTCTGTTATTTATTTTCATTTAGGCTATGCACATTACCATCTTGAAATCTTGAAATCTTGTTCAACCTCTCAGTCTCACCCCACCTCTTCTGAAGATAGAAAATGTTGCTGACTGCAGTTTGAAGTAATTATCAAATATTACATGGAAAATGTTGCAATCTGCTTTGTTGTTATAATGTTTTTGTTTTGTTTTGTTTTGTTTTTTGTTCCCACAGATGGAAATATTGGAACTGGAAGGCTGGAAGAATTCGACTGATGAACATCACTACATGTAATACGTGTATAGGCCCCAGGTGAAGCAGAGAATCCTCTGAAGTGACAGGTAACAAAAATTTTCCAGAACACTTTTCTTTCTTATTCACATTATGATGATTATGAATTTGAGGGCATTCTGGTAGAGCGTAGACGGTAATTATTTAGGCTAACGATTCCGGTTGATGCTTTTGCCATTTTGTTGCTCTTGAAAACTCCAAACATTTGAAGTTCAAACAATTATTGAATGACCATTAGTCTATGTCTAACTGTTGAATCTACCTAAGAATGACCACATTCTTCACTTGAAAAGTTGAGCTAAAACAGTTAAACTTCTGGAAGTCTCTTAAAATCTTGAGTAGATCTAGATCTGGACAAACTGTCACTTAGCCCTCTCACCCTACCCCCTTCCTTCTGAACATACATGTAGACAGAATATGCTACTGTGTGGATGCTATTCCATGTATATGATTTATTCAGTTTTATTCTTAGTTTTTGTAATCATTTTTATTATTTCATTTAGGGGGGGGGGGGGCTATTCAGACACTTGTTTATTACATGTATGGTTTCTTTGTAGTCTGGTTAATGGCAGTTTACAATAGTCCTGTTCTATTTTGGTGGCAGAACTAAAACATTTTATGGGGGTGGATTACAGGCATATTATGTAAATGTTTGTAAGTCAATGGTAAGCTTTTCTATTTCTACATGAAGGAAATCTAAAATCTTGGATGCACTATGAAAGGATAAGTAAAATTTGATAGAACTATAAATACTACATGTATATTTCAATTTAGTATCTCAGTCAGAAATGCATTACAACTTGGTACAGTGATATTGATTTTTAAATTTATTTTATTTTTATTATTTCATTTTTTTTTTTGTTCACACAGTTAGATATTGGAAAGCTGGAAGAATTATACTGATGAATGTCACAACATGTCCACTACATATCACTTCAAGTCCAGGATGAAGCAGAAAATCCTGTAAAGTGACAGGTAACAACTAACAACTAAGGAGACTCGTAACACAAATTCATACCTCTAACTATATATTGTAAAGTATGTTTCATTGCACGTGTAAATATTTTCCCTCTCCCATGTTCCTCCATAACAAAATTTGTCTGTGTTGACAAAACTTGACCTAGGGGAGACTTCACAGAAATCCTTTGTACAGGAGAGGGACACCTAATGCACATCAATAGACAACATTTACTGCCAAATGTAGATAGTGTGTACTGTAAACAGGTCGGCACACTGATTTTTCATTGTATGGGTTCTGAATTGAAACTGAAAAATTTCAGTTGTTAATTTTAGTTATGAATGCAAATTTTTATCTAGATTTGAGCTCCCATGTGCCTTTCGCTATCGTGTAGATTAATGTAAATTTGTATCAGTGCTCCCCAATTTCAAAGCATTCATGTGTATGAAGGTTATTTAATTTAAACATAATTATGCAGTAGGTTATTTAGCTATGTAGAGACCCTATTCAGTCATATTTTAAAAATTTCCTTTTAATGTATTATGATGCCATAGCAGATGATTGATGCAGACTGGACTTGACAAATCCTGAGAGGAACTTACGAGATGTGTGACTTGAACATTTGAGAGTAAGTTTGCTGCTATAAGTAACCAATCCCTTTAACTATCATTGACCACATTAGGTGTAAGCAGTCTTAGATGTGATTTACTGTCATAGATGATATTTTCTAGTTTACCAAAGTTCTTTAATTGGTTTCATAGAGTGGTCTATAAAATAAATGTATTTAGGCCTACATTTACTAGATTTCAGTAACATTACATCATGCAGTGCATAATCTGACCCACCCAATGTTGTTTGTGACTCGAAGTCCCTTTCATTACCAAGTATTACTAAATTACCGTATGAGCATTAGTTTACTTCAGAAGTATTTTTCATTTTATATCTTGTCTGCATCATGTATGCTCCAGTTGGGCGATCAGAAAAATGAAATTTTAAAATGTCTGTAAGGCAAAATATGTATAGCTGGATTTCTTCACTTGCACACTCCTACTTTGTGCATTTTAGTCCTTCTTGCATGTGTCTAAATATTGTGTGACTAATCCTTATTAAATGCATCTGACATCATTTTTGTGGGGTTTTTTTCTCCACAGAGTTCTGGATTATGACTTTGGCTCATCCTTCCTGTCACTTAGACTACAGCCTTGACGGTGACTGCAGATGACATCTACTCCCTGATAATGCTTTCTTCAGATAGTAGCAAAGATTTTTCAAAGAGATGATTTTGAGATATAATTTATCACTAAATGTCCCATTGAATATCACACTAAATTAAAGCTACAGAGTAAATATTTGGGGATTTCTTATTTTTTTGAATGATTAAAGTCAACTAATCTTGCAAGAGTTATATGTGTACATAATTAAATGGATACAATGTCAACTGCCATCTCAAATTTAGAATTGAGAAGAAAGGCTTTTACTTTATATTTGCTTTATAGGAATCTAAATCAAAGAATGTAGGAATTCATTAACCCCTAGACTTCTATGAAGATTGGTAAGATGCCTGCAAATGTTACATCGAGGTAACTTCAGTTTTGTATGTTTGAAGTTAAAATGTGTTGAATCATTAAATTATTATTCTAATTAAAAGTTTACTATCCGCAAATGACTGAATGGTCTATCTTTATTTTGGTGCCAGGTAAAAATGTCAGAGGTAAAAATGTCAAAGGTAACAATGTGCGAGGTAAAAATGTCAGAGGTAAAATGCCAGGGTGAAATGCCAGAGGTAAAAATTTCAGAGGTGAACATGCAAGAGGTAAAAATCTCAGATTTGAATATGACAGAGGTAAAAAGTCAGAGGTATGTCAGATTAGAAAATGTTGAAGAAAACATGTTACAGGTACAGATATTGAATTATAGAAAGGAAGGGGCACGTGAGATATCTGCTTATTTTGTTCAATCTTTCATCATTTCTACATTACTGATTATGTAGGGAAAAAAACTAAGTACATGTATGATTGGGGGGGGGGGGGATTAAGCATACCTGTACAGTTAAAAATTGTACGTTAATGAACATTGTAAAAACGATGGTGGGAAAAACTTTGACTTGTAACATTAGTAGCTGACAACATTCATTTCACATGAGCCACGATTATAAATGTGCACATTCCTCTTCGTATATAAAGCGTGGTGTACGTGAACAAATGCCTGAATTTCCTAATACGTGGAATAGGAAGCAATCGAATGGAACTAATTGATATTTGAATAGTCGCTCATCGGATACGCCGCGGAATTTACATCTTTTCAAAAGAATTACCTGTACTTAATTAGTTAATTGTGTTAGCATATGCAAAACATCAAACGTGAATATTTTCTTTCCACTCTGTGGAACTTATTTCCCATTAATCTCAAAGAAAACAATGGAAATCATCCCACGTAACATTTCTTACGCAGAACGTGCACCCCTGACATTTTTACCTCTTTTTAATCTTTTTACATCTTTACCTTTTGCACTTTTAGAATTGAAATAGAATGATCTGGGTGTAATTTAGGGCATCCCCCCCCCCAAAGGAAAAATAAGAAAAAAAAGGGGTTTGAATTTTTTTGGGGGGGTGAAGGTAAACCGAAAGTGTGAAGGCTTGAGAATTAAGGTGAAAAGATAGAAGTGATGTGTCAAATTTAAATTGCACTAGCAAAGCTACAAGAGAAAGAAAGTGAACAACTGTGCCGAGTAAAAAAGAGTGGATATCTAGAAAAGAAGTATTTTTGATAGTAAAATCTATGAATGAGCTAGTTGAGACTGAAGGGTATGAGAGCAGAAATGGAATTAGTAAAATGTACAGCAAATGGGGCAATATGTGTGATCATTATTTCTTTAGTGCTATATTTCCCCCTTTCTCTTCTACTTGATTATTATCATCATCAGATCAGTTTCCCCCTCTATTCCTTCTTCTTGGAACTCTCTTTCCCCTTCTCTCCACAATCAGAGTACCTTCATAATCTCTTCCCACTTCCCAGATTAGCTGGTGAAAGGATTATTACAAAAGAGAGTGAACAAAAGATTAAATAAATCAATCAATCAATCAATCAATAAATGAATGGATGAATGTGTTTGATAATGAATGAAAGTGAATTTTAAAATCATATCTGTGGACACAAAGACTGAAGTACAGTTAGAAAGAAATTATAACATATAGGTAATTCGTTTGAGGGTTCAGACCTTCATGGAGAAAATGTTTTTTTTTAAAGAAGGATCCAACCAACTATTGTAGAGGCCACCAGTTAAACAAAAAAAGAAATCATCGACTACAAGATATAATAGTTTAATACAGATATTGGGTACCCAGTCACGTAAACAAGAAAGAAGAATGATAGATCGGAGGCTCCGCCCCCCCCCCCCCCCCCCCCCCCCCCCCCGCCCGTACTATTATCATTTTTGTGATCGATAACCAGTTTAAGTGCGTTGATCGACTGGCACATCAGAATGGTCGAAGTTGATTTGCTACGTCCCTTGCGCGGGCAGCGCGCAATGTGTGAATAAAATTACAATAAATACATATGTTATGCGATTTGACCTTTCCTCTCGCGCTGATGTCTGCATTGTTTCGCATCGCGTACTATTTGTCATGTGGGTACGCTGTGTGAAGGGGAGCATCTCACAAAATGCATAATTCATGACAGCTCATGAATTATTTAGAAGGGCTTATTTCGGCTTCTAATGGACGAAAGGTAATGGCGGAGCTTAGGGGGCTTGATACATGTACTAGTAGTCTATTTATCAGATGTGACTTGAATATTTGAAATGAAAATAGTAATTAATCACACATTCTTATCAGCTATTTATGACAAATGAATTTTATTGTAAAACATTACATTCTTTTCCATCAGTTCCGTGCTATCTAGGCCCCATGAATGTATACTTTAATTTCATAATTAAAAATTAACATCGTATCTGGTATGTAGCCTATATCCCCAGCGCTCTGATTCGTAATTGCGTAACGTGCACATGCTAGGTTTTTTGGTTCAGTTCCACGCAGATAGCTAGCTAGCTAAAATATACGCCGCGCCGCCGTCGTCCGTCCGATCCGGCTGACGTCCGCATCGACATGAATCCAGCCAAACTACTAAATCCAACCAAGATAGAAATCAGCAGATTGACAGCTCTAGTACAAATACAGCGCGGATTGAAGGAAAAGAAAAGGCTAAGGAGTAAGGTAGGTCTAACATTTAGCATGATCCAGCATTAGACCTAGTATTATAATAGCAAAGCAATGGAATGCAAACCAAAGCCAGGCAGAGCCAAAGGCAAAGCTACATCATACATGTACACCGCCTACCATGCCTACACTGGCTGCAGAATGGCCCACCCGTACCCGTACTCAGTAGGCTAGTCAGGAGACTCTCAAGAAGTCTCCGGTAGGCACTATTGAGGCGACTCTGAAGTGAGGATGACAGCGGAGATCAACTGTCAGCGACCTGATTGAAGAATATTCATCACACTTTAACTGTTTTGTCAAAGGAATAAACGCCATTTGGCATTACCAACAATTTCATAACGACAAAAAAATTGTCAGCGTCACAGGGATTCGAACCTTGGCCACGATTAACATTAGACCGAAGTGTTCTGTCTCTAACAGTCGTCGTTAGCCTCGTATTTTGGTAGGGTCGGCACTCCTCCTTTATAGAGACAGAAGCGCCCTAATGCGATGTCCATGCAATCTCATTGTGCTGGGGCAGCGCAATGAAAAACTCTCTCAAATTAATGCTTGTCACATTTTTTCATGGATTTTACATGTATCATAATACGGTATATAGTATACAGTTTACCAATGTGTAGTCTTGTTTCTTCTCACTCATCATTTTCAGGTGAATTCAGGGTCCTAACGTTAGGTCCTCTCGGTTGAAAATCTTGCCGCAGCCAACCTCTATCTCTAGCTCTGTTCGCGCTCGCCTCCGCGCTTTTCGCAGTGAGCCGGAGATCAGCGAATTTGCGACTCGCATTTCAACCGTACAATCATATCAACGAGCTACCAATACGAAACAACAACAACGAAAACATCGTTCGTACGTATATGCCCAAACGTACGTACGTGGTCGATCGTTTGAATACGGCCGGTTGAAATGCGAGTCGCAAATTCGCTGATCTCTGGCTCCCTGCGAAAAGCGCGGAGGCGAGCGCGAATAGAGCTAGAGATAGAGGTTGGCTGCGGCAAGATTTTCAACCGAGAGGACCTAACGTTAGGACCCTGAATTCACCTGAAAATGATGAGTGAGAAGAAACAAGACTAAACATTGGTAAACTGTATACTATATACCGTATTATGATACATGTGAAATCCATGAAAAAATGTGACAAGCATTAATTTGAGAGAGTTTTTCATTGCGCTGCCCCAGCACAATGAGATTGCATGGACATCGCATTAGGGCGCTTCTGTCTCTATAAAGGAGGAGTGCCGACCCTACCAAAATATGAGGCTAACGACGACTGTTAGAGACAGAACACTTCGGTCTAGATTAACATTAGCATGACTGGTAATCGAGTTCTGACAGTGGCTTAAACCACTGCGCAACAAGCAGCTGACGAGGCAGTCGCTGCACTTTATTCATTTATAGATCTACCTGGATTCATTTCTATTCTTAACTTTTCAGACATGAGCATGGAAAGTGATGGGTCTCTATTATAAACTCTAGACTCTAGAATCTATATCATTCCAAGTCATATCCCTAAATTTGAATGGCTGTCGCAAAAGGACTACTACTGTCATGACCATAGGCTAGGTCAAAACGGTGTTTTGAATAGAGAAACTAATTGCCGACATGAACGCGAAATAAATTCACTTAGAATTTTAGAGCTGCTATAACCATGATAACAGAGGAGAAAAGTTTTGAATTTACTTACCAGCATCATTCCGGCAGTGCCCCGAGGCTCTCTGGAAGACTTCCTTTTTCAATTTTGCGACAGCCACCCAAAGACAGGGAGAGGGAGAGATTAGCTAGATAGCTACTATATTTATTTGATGAGTGTAGGCCAATGAAAACAATAAATGTGGGCAGTGTATACAGCCACACGCGTGTGTCTTTACCTTACGGCCACACGCGTGTGGTTGTATCCACAGCATCGACATGAGGATACAGCCACACTCAACTGAATTCCCACTTTATGCGCCGCTACAGCTATCGCTAGTGTGTATGTATGCACGCACAAGCCATGTGTCTGTGTTGCCAAACCCCAGAACTTGGATCGTCACGAAGGTTTTATCTCTTGAAATTCACTGAAATACAAACAATATTGTACTATATTGTCCCCTGCTTGCTGACAAGGTGAGAATGAAGTGAAAATATTGTTTGTATAATAAGTGAAATCGAGAGATAAAACCTTCGTGACGACCCAAGTCGCAGCACATACCATCGCATGAATACACATTGCTTGTGCAGTGCAGTGCACACTAGCGATAGCTGCAGCGGCGCATGTATAAGTAGGAATTCAGTTGAGTGTGGCTGTATCCTCATGTCGATGCTGTGGATACAACCACACGCGTGTGGCCGTAAGGTAAAGACACACGCGTGTGGCTGTATACACTGCCATAAATATTATGCCTCCAAATCACACTTTCACATGCCCGGCTAGCACTGCAAACCACCTTCGGAATTCACCAGTGGATTAGAAAATCTAACTGTGATATCAGAATCTAAAATTTATTTTTCAAACTCAAAATATTGACTTTTGATTGATACAAGTACCTACAATGTACCTTAGCGATATCACTGCTTGATTAATTTCCATGTCAATAGCATGACCTCTGACATCTTACACCTTCTAATCTCGCCACAGGTGCTAGGCACGATCGGCGAAGAGCGTTACATGCAGCCATAGAGATTCTATATATTGACACTAGAGCACTCACTACGCATAATTTGCACGTGCACTGCTGCTCTGCGCAATAGAGCAGACAGGCTGCCATCTTAATCCGGGCAAACACTCCGATTCTGCCCGGATTATAGCATGTTAGCCTACATGTATATGGGAGCGAGTTGAGATACATGCATGTCAATTTCTCTGCAATTACTTTACCATTTTCCTCTGTTTAACGTTGTATACAATTTAAAAGTCATATGACCAAATATATTCATGTTTTATAATGTGATCTCCTTGTCATTTTAGGGCAGATGCAGGGGGGGGGGGTTGGCATGGAGAAGATGACCCTTCCTAGGATGCTGAAATGTATTGCATGTATGTGAGTTTAGGGAGTGGCAAAAATATAATTGATTTGATATATTTTTTAAAATGGGAACGATTTATTTACAAGAGTTCCTCCCCCCCCCCCCGAAAAAAAATAGGTGGCATCATGGGAAACACCCCAAAGTGCCCCTTTGGTTACATATATTTGTACAATGTAAGTCCCCTGAGTATGGAACTATTTTAATGAAATAATGGAATCATATTTAATATGAGGGCATGGAAGTTGTTCAGATGCATGCGATTCACTTCTGAGTGAAAGGGTAGGGGTAGCACCGAAAGTGCCCATGGGGCATTAGAAATATATGCACATTTTATGGCTTCTCAATATAATAATGCACAATTTCAATTTTCCTAAATTTTGTTTAATGAATGTTTCCCCAAGCAGTGGAAGTTTAAAGTTGTTCGAATTGGGTAGGCGTGCTTACATGTATACCTCACTGAGGGAATAGGCAAAGGGGCTTGGGCCTAGAGACAAAATTTGTATATAAGTGCCCCTGTTGCTAAAAATGACAAATTATATTTATCAGTAGGTTGTGAAAGTACAATCAGATTATGAACAATTATAATTTCCGTTTGCAGAAGGATGATTCCTACCACGTTTGGCCAAAATCCAGCTGCTTCTCATTGAAAAAAAAATTCACTTCTATTTCTGCCCCATGAGCACGTTCGGATAGTGCTGCCCCAACAAACACATTTCTCACTAGGCACTTAACAGATTTGGTAAATCTTTCTGGTTAGGAATGATTCCAACCAAATTTGGTTAAAATCTAACTATCCATTACTCATATAGGCAGGAAATTGTTCATATTTATTATCAAAGGGGCACTTTAGTGTTTCACCCTTAGCCCCCCCCCCCCCCCTTCCTCAGGGAGGGACACATTTGTATCTTCTAGACCCTGTCTGAAAATTTCTCACTTCTCAACTTGTGCCTATATTCCATCGTAAAGCTCACCCAATTGCAAACAATGTACATTTAAGCATCTTAAGGGGTCACCCCCTCCCTGCCCCTGCCCCTGACTCCAACATCGGTTTGCGTGGTTACACGTACACTTCCAAAAATATAAAATTTAGTCCATAAGGAAGTTTTGTGCCAAAATGGTGCCTTTATCCACCTTGTAATGATACAGCTGCAAAGCTAAGCCCCTATAGCCCGTACCTGGTTATGTTGATTTTTGCCGGGATTAAGATGGTGGACGGCCTGATCAATTCGTCACAGTAATGCGGGGGGTACATGTACGCCCTCTAGTGTCAATATATAAGATCTCTATGTATACAGCGCACACTCTCGCATGTATCACCGGTCGCCAAATACGTGCGAGAGTGCGCACTGCGTCTACCGCTCTTCGCTGATCGCGCCTAGAGCCTGTGGCGAGACCAGCAGGTGTAAGATGTCGGAGGTCGCGCTATTGACATGGAAATTAATCAAGCGGCAATATCACTAAGAAGGTACATGTAGGTGGGTCATTCCATCCGGATTCACCAAATGGGTTACACCCTACTTTCTCAGAATGTGTTCAAATTTGGTACACATAAAATTCAACATGTGTCATGGATGAAACAAATAGAATTACTGGAAACGGCCCGTCGGTCCCCGTGCTACGGCCCGCCCTTTTTTTTTCATTTTGTCAAAAATAGGCATGACCCCCAACTTTCAAACAGCTATTGTGCCAGAACTGGATGACCAATTTTCATGAAACTGGTACCATTGACAAGGAAATTCAGAAAGAAATCCAAAAAATGCATCAAAATGAGTGCTGGCACAATCTAAAAGGTCATAACCTCTTGACCTTTATTTTGACCTTGTTTTTTACCCCCAGGTGCAAATTCATCGAACTGTATTTTGAAGTATGTTGATTGTCACTATAATGTTTACAAAATATGTTAAAACCAAAGATGATATTTTATTTCTTCACCTTTAAAAACTTAAACAAACCAGTTGCTTTGAAAATTCATTGTTGCCCCATGTATTGACATTTGTGTAGGTACAATGTTGGCAAGTCTCTTGTTATATGCATACTTCCACACTCGGGTTACATTATAAATACAGGTAAAAGAAATTAATCTTTTCAGGTTATTTACATAAATCTAATTTTAAGCACAATATGATAGTGTATGTGAGAGTATATAAATAGATATTTTGGCCTTCTGATGGGGGGGGGGGGGGGGGGGGGTGCGATATTGCAACAACCCCCCCCCCCCCAACAGAAGGCCTAGGCCTATATATCTTTAAAGTGATTACACAATGGTAAACCTTTTTTTATATGATCGAGAATGGAATTATAAGAGGAATAACATTAGAAATTTGATGATTTTCAATCGAAATCAGTGCATTTTGGCTAATTTTCTCATAAAAAGTCAAGAGTTGACAAAAAAATTGGGGATGGGGTATGACGTCAAAGTGGGTACCCTGCTTCGCGTATTGCAGTTGTGCTAGGTGCTAGACTGTACAATATGTATTATGCGTTGCGCGCATTGTGCTAGAATTGCGCGACAAGGGTACCCACTTTTACACCATTTTAACGTCAAAGTGGGTACCATTTGAAACTTGGTCACAGCGCTCTTTTAAATGAACTAACATTGTTTCAGCATTGGGTACCCCTTTTAAAGGTGCAATATTTCATACCCATTTGAGGGTATCTTGCATTGTTTTTATATACCCTAAGCAGAGATATCTTCAACTAGATGTTTTTCCCTGTTTTTCAAGTAAAAAAAAACGTACTTGTAAACCCATTAAAGAATGTTCTCATTAAAAGAGAGGTATTTTTTCTTTTCTTCACACAATAACAGCGATTGATTTGTCATATTTTCATTCCATCGTCAGGGTCTATCCAATTTCCTACCCTTTTCGGGTTCCAGCACTAGGGAATTTGATACCCTTTTTTCTGATTTTTGCTGTTTTTGATACCCTAAAGTGGATCCCTGGGTTCCCTGCCTGGTGCTTAAAAATGACCCTTTTCCTACATTTTTGTTTACACAAATGATGTACAAGCCTCAATGAGACACATCCCCCTGGGGGAAAAAATTCTGATTGAAAGCACCGAGCCATAAAAAAATTGAAAGCACCGAGCCATAAAAAAACCCATTAAAAAACGTTTTAAAACTTTTTTTTTTAATGAAAATGTTTTTTATTACAACCCTGACCGATATATAGATAGTTGGCTATGTAGATAAGTTTAAGAAAGTTTATTGTTTTGGTCAATAAAAATGATACAGGTTGCACTGTGCTTATACTGTAGAAATGAATATCATTCTACACAATGCATTTGTAAAAAGTATTACTACTTTGATACTATGTATTACTATTTTGTCATTGTACTTGTTAACAGACAGCAGTAAGCAACGAGTACGTCTGAGAAGGAAAAATGAAAAGGGGAAAGGCCAAGCTTGAGGAGCTACTGACAAGATTGGCAGGTGGTACAGCTTTGAGTTTGGCAGATGCAATCTCTAGAAATTTCCTGAGGCACTCAGGTAACTCGGGGTCAAATGTATTATAACATTTATTTTGTCTTAGATGCTTTCATACTTTTTTATATTTGCAACATATCTGTCATAGGGGAAAAATTAATGTGGATTTTCATTGTCTTCATTTCATATTGCATTAGTTTCATGCATAAGATCTTACAGGAAAAACCCTAAACACTGAAAGAATTTTCCTCTTTTCAAGGGGATATCCAAAGGATATCCATTTTCAGCCTGAAGAATGAAAACAATCTTACTTTTTAAAAATCATTAATATCATGAATAGTATGAGTCAAACGAAATAGGATTACAGAAACTTCCTGTTATGGATTATAGAGTCATGTCATCACAAGCATACATACATTTTGTAAAGGATGGGAATGTTGAAAAATTGGCAACATCCAACATCCCTTTCCTTACTCAAAAAGTTCACCAAACCTGTGTGGGGATCAAAACTGTTTCCATTCATTCTTTTTGAATGCAGGAGAATTTTTAAATGGGTGAAATCTCTGACTTGTAGATGTTTCTCACATCCTTTAAACAATAGACAGTGCTTCCGAACCCCTGCACGAGTTTGGCTGTTTTGACACTATTTTTATTCCTCTATGAATGAAACATTGTTTGTTTCCATGCATGCTCTCATGATTACTTAAGAACCATTTGATGAATCAACTTCAAACTTGAATCATGTACGCATATGGGAAAGACGAGGATATGATTAGATTTGGGTCTCACAAGGTCAAAGGTCATAGGTCATAAAGGTCATGAAAGTTGCATAAAAACGATTTGACGGATGAACTTCAAACTTGTGTGTCATGTATGCATATGGAGGGAAAAATGATCTGATTAGATTTGGGGCTCATGAGGTCATAGGTCACAGGTCATAGAGGTCATATACATGAAAGACATCAGGTATGTAGTTGGGGAGACTGAGAGACTCCTTGTTCTTTGGGAAATTTGAATTGTTTATTGATTACTTTTATATTGATGTGCGAGTGGAGGTGACATAATGACACCAAACAAATAGACATGGTCAGCAATTACAAATTTCCTAAATACAGACATTGCAAAATGGGTCTAATTCAGCAAGAAAAGTGTGAAGTGAAAATTTTCACATTCCACTACCTGAGATAATTATAGTGCTGTGTGCACATGTACATGCATCTCTATGCAAACACCACTGAGGGTACACTGTGAGTTCTCTCTGTGTCAATCATCTTTCTCTCCCTCCCCCTCTCATTCCCGCTCCTTGTCATTCTTATAAAATGACCCTTGCCTGTCTCTATCATTCTCCCTTGAATTCTCCCCTTCTCTCTTGTCCTCCCCATCTCAATACACAAATCCTGCTGCAGAAATAACATAGAATGCCTGGGACATCATCTGTTTCATGTCATTTAAAAAATTTGACTTCAGAAATTTTTTTTTTAAAAACCTGATGTGAATTATGATTTTTTGCCTGGAATTCGTAGCTTCATTATCAGTCATTCACTGAGTACAATTTAAGCATTCACAAGCTCTGAGGTTTTTTTTTTTTTTTTTTTGGGGGGGGGTGCAATTTTTAAAGACAGCAATCAAGGGAAAGCAATTGACTATGCACATGTTTCACGGCAGACATGGTTACTTAATGAGGTCTATGTTCTTTCAGACTAACAAACTCAACATTCCCCCTTAAAAAGGAATTATGTACATGAAAATGACTCGTTCTTGTGATAGGTGTACTCAGCCATTTGACAATCAACTTCAAAACATGAGTCATGTCTGAATATGGGACGGAAAATGATCTTATTAGATTTTAGGGTCACAAGGTGAAAGGTAAAAGATCATGAACATCTTTGTGTACATGATAATTGTATGTCCTTGCGATAACTTCTGAACCATTTGAGGGATCAACTTCAAATATGGAAGACACAGTGTACTTGAATAAAACCTCTTTTTTTTCAGTTTTCGTACTCTAATTGTATCATAACATATTTGCCATAATTGAAAGTGATATATTTGTGATGTGGTTTGATGTTGAGGCATTCATTATGTTTTCAGATTGTCTGTTCATCTGTCTGTCTACTCAATAATGCAATATCTCTATAACCTTTGAATATGAACTGCAGACTTAGTGCAAGAATATCTATCTACAAGGATAATTCTTTAGAGTTCAGGGTGTGTAGGTCCAAAGAGCAAAGGTCACAGAGGTATATTTCAACATGGTTATGTTTGAAGCAGAGATTCCAACACTTTCGATGTCACCCTAACTTCGGCTTTATGTTCACAATCGTTATCCTCCCTTAATTAAGTTTTGCAGGGAGCAGTATACAAGTACTGTTACCATCGCTATTGAAATACAAGTATGAGATATTCAGATTGAGTCTGAAATACTGTGTGCTAACTTCTCCATGTAGTACATCATTTAATTTTCACTTGCATCAAACTTATCTCTGGGTTGAAATGACGTACACCATGACTGCCAACGGAACTGAAGTAAGCAACTCTGTCTTGCTGCTACATAACTTTAAGGCAAAGACATGCAGGCAAAGTCTGCAGGTTTTCTATGCTGACTGCCCTGGCACAGGATTGTGAGCATTATTTATCCCCTCAATAGATAAGTTCCCCCAAAGTGCATGTAATATATTTCCTGTAGAATGTTAGGACAAGTAGGTGGGAAAGTCTGATACTGAACAAAATAAACATTATGACTGGGATTTCAAGGTATTTTTGAACGTTGGGTACCTGTCCAATATCGGGCGGGAACACCGGATTTCCCAAAAATGATACAACAGAAAACAGGTGATGTATTAACTAACATGCTAGAATTTTCATGTTTATAGCAGCTAAATAATTCAAGAAATTACAATAAATACCTTGCCAGTATTGAAATAAATATATATGAAGTCATTCCATCCTATTTTGGTGATGATAATTCCCATATTTTGCCTCTTTATGTCAGAAACTGATGATGAAATAGAGAGAGATCATGCAAGCTGCCATTTGTTGGACGAATAATAAAACAATGGCCTCGCTGCATAACAATCACGTTGAAATAATAGAAGGCTCACTCACCGCATTATGTGACTAGGTATGTGCTACTCAAGCGCATCCACACACTAAAAAATGGACTTAAGTGTAAGACCGGCCTGCTCCTAATAGGCCGAACGTCAACTTTCCCAGTGGCAGGGAAAAATACATGGGGGCTCGGGGCGAATTCGCCCCCCGAATGCTGGGCAGCAGATTCTGACTGAGAGCTTGAGTGGGCCAATCAAATGGTTCACTGCTTTTCTAAATGAAACATTAACTATATTGTCAAACACATTAAAAACTTCTCAAATTTCTAAATAATAAGATTATATCATGTTAGGTTAAGGAGGTATCCATGCACTAACGATTGGAGTCTTTACACTCGAGACATTCCCCTACTACATGGTCAGGGAGGGAGTTCCACAAGCGGACACCAGTTGAATGAAACCTCTGTCCAGAGTAGATGTTCTGACAGCAGCAAGGAGAGGGTATGGAATGGCATGGATAAGCTAGAACAATTGTGGTGTGGTGCAAGCCGGGGTGGTGGGCGGATTGTCCAGGGTTCAGGCTGTTCACAGAGCGAGGAGTCCACAACTTGTTGTATGAGCACATATCGACACAGACAATGATTAGAGCTCTCATAGTTAGTCAGAAAAAATAATCCAGTTAAGATGACTAAGCACTTATATTGGGCACTGGGAAGATTGCATATCTTGTTGCAATGATCAGATATAACATGAGGAAACAACCCTTGTCGTAACACTTCAAAAATATAGAGCAAATTTACTGATAATCTGCATTTCATACCCTAACATCTAAGACCAAATTCTTCATTTGATACCCTAACGTTGATGGGAGCTGAAGAACACCCCACTTGTAAGGAAATCTCCATGTGAAAGTCAAATACATTGTCAGGCAAAGTGGTTTCAGAGATTTTTTGGAACATGCACGTGGTCTCTCTGACTGGGGGGGGGGGGGGGGGGGGGGGGGAGGGAAGAACCTATTGATTAGATATTTCGAGCACATGAAGGCCACAGAGGTCAGCTGTAAAATTGCAGGTATATCTTGTTAGTGTGTTTGTTTAAAATATTCAAAATTTGAACTCAAATTTGGCCAATTTGCTGTCACATTAAGAAGAGGATCTGATTAGATATGAGTGATTTGGGTCTTGAGATTTACAAAAAACCCATTGGGTCAGTAATGTATTAATTACATGATTACATGTACATGTACCTTAGCTTTCTTGAGCACTTTACTTTTAACTTTTTATGTGCATTTCTGTTGAAACAAAGTGAACAGACTTTTGGTTGTTACGTCAAAGGAGTCGGTAAACATGTGCCATTTACCCTGGGGAATGTCTCATTGAGACCTGTACATCACCCAGTAATCACTTTATGAAAAGCACCCTAAACGGGGATTGAAGTAGGACGGAAGTACTGTATTACATCTCCAATTTTTATACCCTTAACCCTGAAAGGGCATTTATGCAAGGATTGCATCATTGACTCCTATTTTTCTCAGATTTTTGGGATTTTGGTACCCTTTTTTTTCTGATTGTACTTGTTTTTTATACCCTAAACTGGATCCCCAGGTTCCCCGCCCTGTGCTGAAAAGCGTCCCTTTTTCTATGTTTTCTGTTTACGTGGGATGGTACAATACAGGCTTCAATTTAACATATCCCCCTGGGGGCCTTTTTTTTGTTTATTATCGGCATAATTCAAGAACAGTTTGATTCACCAATGAAAGTTAATCGATGTAGGTGGAGGCATATGGTGGAAGCAGTCACATTCTTCTTTATTCATTTTGTTCAATGTTATTTACTGTTGGTTATGTGGCTCTAAAGCTCAAAGCAATTTCTAATTATGCCTATTCAGGTCTTCCTGTTTCCTTTGATGATTCTTGCAGATGGTGCCTCTTCATCAGCAGTTCCAGCTGAGATAAAAAAGAAGATGGTAGAGACCTGTGGACACTTAGCACAGATACAGGGAAGAGAAATACAACTACAGACAGAGATGTCTTGAAGCACTATCAGGAACAAATAACTACTCAAAAAAGTTAAGGACCCTTTTTAAAACGTATATAATTTTTTTTATACAAGGTGTTTTATTTCTGGAAATACCTCAGTACAACTGTCCTGAATGTCCTTAAACACGCTGTAATCAATTTCACACATGGGTGGTTTCAGTTGTTGCACACTGTCGCTCTCATCACTGCACATCCTGAAAAGTGGGTTCACAGGGGTATCAACTATCGACATGAAGAGGAAAAAAACGAATGTCTGAGTGTCTTTCAGGCAGCCTAGTATCGCGTATGACCTCCTCCTGCAGCAATAATGGCTTCACAGCGCTGTCTCATGGAGCTAATGAGGGTGATTAATGTCTCTGACGACCAGTGCATCCCATGCAGCCTCCAGAGCACACCAGCTGCTGCAGTCCAAGTGGATGGGCTTCGAGCTGCTGGATACTTCTCCCCATCATGTCCCAGACGTGCCTATCGGGTTCAAGTCGGGGACCTCGCTGGCCACTCCATACGCTCAATTCCATGGCCCTCAAGGAACTCGGTCACAACCCTAGCTCGTGGGGGACGGGCATTGTCATCCATCAAATGAA
>JAPZVO010001277.1:0-19511 GCA_029962745.1 Echinometra lucunter | reverse complement strand
GTGCGCGATGCTGATTCAATGGGGCACACTGCGCAAACTGCTTCAATGCTCTTTCACACCTGTGGTATAGACTAACAACCTTTTCATCTCTTTTATAGAATTTAGAGTATGTGCTCCTGTGGGCGGCCGTGCTCTGTGAGCGGCCGAGGTGAATAAAAACTAAAATTGAAAAAATATTTTTGATATCTCTTCAAAAATTAACATGTACAGTCTCAGGTAGGTTCTAGTGCACCACAAAACATACTCAGGAAAGCAGTAAGCATAAATGAGTCTCACTCAACATCATTAGAAATCGACACCATAATTAGTCATGGACAGAAAAATGGTAGTTTTCTTAACTTTTAAGTTGAGAAACTTTTACATTTCAGCTAATACATAAGCTTTATTTGTTCAATTTGATAACTGATTTGATTTTATTTAAGAGAATGAAGTCAATGGTCCATATTTTGCTGCAGAAATACTTATTTACACCACCAGAGAAAAAGATGCATGCATGGATGCATGGATGCATGCACTAGAGCCATTTTTCTAAATGGGTCTGGTGAGTGGCCACCCTATGTAAAACGTGTACAAAATGCAGGTTTTTGTAGGAGATTGTACTCTGCCTTCATTTTTTTGACATGGCATTTGATAAGATCATCACTTTTGACAGATTTTACGAGATTCCACAGAATATTATAACTTTTCATAAAGTACTGGTGTATAAGTATGAAATCTAATACCGATTTTGTTTACTTATTCACAAATATGGCACAAAATGCTCGCCAAACGATAGGCAGCCCGCCCACAGGACCCTTAACACCGTTTTGAAAATGGACACTACTGACCAATAATTGGTCATTATTCTAAGTTGGCCTTCTATTTAATAGCAAGTATTTGGACTCTGCATTGATGTATTGGACTATGTGTGAGTCTTTTATGAAAAATATAATCAGCAAATTCCCAAAGCGGCCGCACACCACAGCCTGTACTCTAAGTCAATGTATTTCACGTTCGCGTTGGCATTTAGTTTCGCTATTCAAAATGCCGTTTTGACCTACGGGTGCCTGTAATCTCTGCACAGTAATATGGCAAAAGTGACCGTAGGCAGCCGGCTAGCAGCGATTACATGTGATGTAGGATCACTTCTGCCATTACCGCATGGAGATTGCAGTCACAATGGACAAACGACTACAATAAATCGTTTGGGGGAGGGGGGAGTTTAAGTTGTTAAACTAAATATCATGATTTAATTACTAGTACATGTACAACATAAAAGACAAATCACCTATTCTACAGTGTTCGTAAAGAGACAAATCACAAAAAAAAAAAAAAAAAAAAAAAAAAATCACAACATCGTGCGATTTGTGTATGTGCCTATGGGGAGCCAACCTGAGCACAGAAGGCAGTAGCTTAATTGACATTACTCGACGGCATGCAGTCGCCTTACAAAAGGAAGAGCAGCAGTTTTGAGTTAAAATTCTTCATTTTGTGAGTGCTTTCATGGGAGGTGACCTGGAGAAATGGAAATTTACAACCTAACATGCTGGTAAGTGAAATCATATCTTTCCTTCTCTATTATCATGATTAAAAAAACATACAACCATTCACTTTCTGTTGGCCAAAAAATTTGGTTTCCTTATTTTGAGACTCCAACTCCAAGCCCTCTTAAGTGGGAGATTCTCCCGCAAAAGTTCCGAGACCTCCTAGCAAACGGGAGACTCTGACTCAATGTGCGTGTAGCCCACATCACCACAGCAAAGCACAAAATTCCTTGCGGCCGGAGGCCACTTTTAGGGTTATAGAAGCTCTCTGGTGCTATTCTTAGGCTCATTTTTTAACATATGACAACACTAAATGAGGTAAAATCCGATGATTCATATTCGTTTTTTCAAAAAAGTGGTTGGGCGGGAGAAAAGAGGAGAAAGACAGGTCGGGCGGGAGAACAGGAGATTTTGTGAAAATGGACTCAAGCGGGATCTTCCACCGAAAACGCGAGAGTTATAATCTCTGTTAATAAATATTACGCAGGTCATTTTGGCCTGCGGTGAACGATATCTAGGCCTGTTTCTCGAAAACTTCATAAGTCGAATTCTCGGCTAAGTTCACGACTAGTTGTCGGGCTACGTGTTTCACAAAGCCCTGTTTTGCCAAGATCAAAGCCAACATCCCGACTAAGAACTTATGACGCCTCTGACCCTGTCATATGTTTTTTTCGTCAATATGCATGCCATCACATGTCATTAATTTGGTAGATTATGGCTAGCAAAATGGAAGCTACATAGATTTAAAAATAATTCACATCTATCTTTTCTAGAGCTTCCTAACTAATAATTCATCCCTGCTTATGTATGAATATTATATTTCATGTTTCATATGAAATAATCTGCAAAAGAAGTTTCTTAGGGGATTCTCCCTTGATTTTGACATCTCACAAAGAGTGCAATTCATCAGGCAAGGCATAGATCTAGTCAAGGGGTAGTCTGTATTTTTAGACTCGTATTTATTTAAAGATAAGTGATATCATAGATTTTTACACGAAATAGTTCAAAGACACATATATTACTATTAGCTTGTTGTAATTTGGCAAATTTTTTTTTCTTGTAGTTGTAACATTTCCTCACCGATAGTATCGATATCACAAGATATTTAACTAGTATGCTCTTCGTGAAACGGTTTAGCAAGATTAGAGTCATCTCCGTAGTTGGCTTGGTCCGCCAACTATGGAGATGACTCTAATCTTGCAAAACCGTTTCACGAAGAGCATGCTAGCTAAATATCTAGTGAATCGATGAGGAAATGTGACAAGACATAGCCTTGATCACAATCACACATATATTTTGTAAACAGAAATTATCAGAACTTCAATTATTTGAGTGATCTGGTGAGGGCAAAGCTTAGAAATAGTAGCAGGGGGTTATAGATATACAGATGTTTTCAAAGAAGGCAGATTACATGTACACCAAGAAAACTTATAAGATTCTGTTTTTAGTAATTGAGTTCATTGTTGTTTTGAACGTAAGATGGGTACCCCCGGGACAGTAGATTTGCAAAATAAACCCTTACGTTCATGATCGGAAAAAAGGAGGCAAATGAAATATTTATCCAGCGTCACGTCTTGACCAAAACGTTGATATGCATAATTTTGGCAAATTACAAGCTAAAATATGTCTTAAAAAGTATTTGTTTAAAAATCTATGATATAAATTATCTTTGAATAAATATGAGACAGCTATCCCTTTGACTATGCCTTGCCTGATGTGGCAGAATTGCGTTCTTTTGAGAGATGTTACAATCACGGGAGAAACCCCCCTAGGAAACCTTTTTTGCAGATCATTTCATATGAAACATGAAATATATTTATACATGAGCAAGGATGAATTACTGATGAGCAGAACCCTTAGAAAAGATAGATTTGAATTCTTTTTTTTTACATCTATGTAGCTTCCAATTTGGCCAGCCATAATTGCCAAATTAGTGGCATTAGAAACCCCCTAGGAAACCTTTTTTGCAGATCGTTTCATATGAAACATGAAATGTAATATTTATAATGAGCAAGGATGAATTACTGATTGCAGGAACCTTTAGAAAAAGATAGATTGAATTCTTTTTTTTTTACATCTATGTAGCTTCCAATTGGCCAGCCATAATTACCAAATTAGTGGCATATGATGGTGCAGCATATCAACGAAAAAAGATATGACAGGGTCAGAGGCGTCATAAGTTCTTAGTCGGGATGTTGGCGTTGATCTTGGCTAACATGGCTTCGTGAAACACGTAGCAGACAACTAGCCAACTAGCGGCGATCTTAGCCGAGAAGTTGACTTATGACGGTTTCGTGAAACGGGCCCCAGGCCCCTAATCAATGGCTGGCTTGAAAAGTTGTAGTATACCCTACACTTATTTAATACATGGGACCACAATAGACTTACTCCCAGGTCCGAGATTAACCTTGTTCGGAAATGGATCTGCCTTGAAAGCTTCTATCAGCTTAAAAACAGGTACCGGTGGAGCCTGTTCGATGGCAGCAAAAGTTGACTGTCCGATTCGAGGTCGCTTCGCTTGATCTGCAGCTGCGGAATCCATCTTTATATGTAGAGTTTAGTCAAGTACAACGATCCACGTCCACAGAACTCTGCAAGCCGAACTGTTAGGCCCAATACAGCTAGCTAGCGAGAGCGAGGTCCTCGCGCGTAATGCAGTACAGTACGGGCACGTCCTCGTCCGGTACGGTGCGAAGGTCGAGGTGGTGCCCCGAGGTCAGTGATGATTGATCACGCCTGGTTCAGCTGATATCACCCATGCACGCATTCCTTTTCTCTCTTTCTTTCTTTGTTTTTTGCTTGGGGGGGGGGGAGGGGGGGGGGGGGGGGGGGGGGGGGGGGGGGGGGGGGTGGGGGGGGGGGGGGGGGGGTGGGGGGGGGGGGGGGGAGGCGCCCAAGCGCGCTCTTTAGGAAGGGGTGCAAGGATTTTCCCCGTGGGCCGCGCTAAATCGTCCATGTTTCATTCGGGGGGGGGGGGGGGGGGGGAGGTGCACTGCCAGTGGCGTAACTACATGGCCCCGTGCCCCAAATCGGCTGGCAAAAAAAAAAAACAACAACAAAAAACCATCAAACAACAAACAAACAAAACAAAAAAACACAAACAAACAAACAAAAACAAACAAACAAAAAACAAACAAAAAACAAAAACAAACAGCACAAAAAAGATTCAAGGATATCAATTGCTTTTGACATCGACATGAAACAGTATTCAGTAATTGAGTGCTTATTTCGGGGCTTATTCAATGGCGGCACCAGGATTGTTAAAGTGGGGGGGGGCAAATGGAGGGCAAAAGAAAATGTTTGGGGGGGGGCAAGGGCAGTCAATTTTTTTTTGCGTGTATGGAAAATCGAGCATGAAGCGCGAGTTTTAGAGTCGCCGGCGTAAATACAGTTTTGAGAAAGGGGAGGGGGGATAATTGAATTTTTCGGACCATTTTTTTTCCTCTTACACACATTTTAATATCAATTTTGCGAGCTAGTGAAGCGAGCGGAAAAAAATAACCGCTTTTTTGGTCTTTAATCGCATTTTTGAATAAATATTCTGACATATGACGAGCGAGCGAAATGAGCGAGCCAAAAATGGCTACTTTTCCTGTTTTTAATCGCATTTTAGAAAAGAAATTCAAAAATATGACGAGTGAGCGAGCCAAAAATAACCACTTTTTTTGTTTTCAATCGAAGTTTTTAAGAGCGGAAAATGGTATTGTAGAGTACTTCACAGCTTGAATATGATGCTTATGACACATCTACTTATTTACAAATTACTGTATAATTTTTCTTTCAGTCCTCAAAATTTCTGGGGGGGGGGCAACTGGGGGGGGGGGGGGGGGGCAAAGCTTCTGAGTGGGGGGGGGGGGCAAATGCCCCCCATGCCACCCCCTTTGTGCCGCCCTGGCTTATTTCAAGTTTTCTATAAGCAAATGTAAAAAAGCCCCGCCACCTAATTTGTAAATCACCGCAATCATCAGTAGTGAATGAAAAACAAGCAGTCAAAAGGAGTTACATTCGACGAGCTGTTAAATGAGAATCTTCAATAATCTAATCCACTTTAGTTAGGGCCCTACTGCACTATAAATTCAAATTACATTACTACCGTGGAGCAAACAAATTTACACTAAACTCATAGATATGACTGACGAATAAAATACTTTTGAACTGATGTTGCTTGACTGTTCGTGAAAGAGACTTTCAATTACACAGAGTACGCCACCAACTGACCAATGGCATAATCAAAGACGTGTTAAATATATAGCTAGACAGAAAGCACACCCGCGGAAAGCATTACGGCCTATGGGGTTAAGCCCCGCCCAGCTTTCGTCCATTAGTAGCGAACATAAGCCCTTCTAAATATTCATGAACCGAAATAAGCACCCTGGATTGGATTATAGCATCATGAATATGTATTTATTCGTAATATCGTGTTCGAAATATGGTTATTCATTTGACCTTATTACGTCACAATCATTGCAAATTTATGCATGACGTGCTTACGTCTCGCACAAAGTTGGAGGTTTCTACTTCATAGAGAAAACGTGAGTACCACTGCAATTATGATTATATAAGACATTTTGGCCATTTGATTCAAAATAGTTGGCTATTCTTCTTAATCTACAATAATTTCTTTACAATTTGAAATAATTGCCAACAGCTGTTTCCGAAAGAGCTAGAAACAGTGTACTCTCGAACTTACAGTTTGGTTTTCATCGTCATGAGCTAGATTGACCGCGGGTACCGTTCTCGCACCATGTACTCGAGGTAGCTCCCCCGGGCTAATGCCGGGGGCCATCTATGATAATTCTGGTGTTCACGTTGACCGTTCTTGAACGGTTTTATATTAAGATTGTTCAAATCAGAAGTTTGGCGTCATGAAAAAATCCAAATTCAGACCTAGATTAAACAACAGGATTTTTGTGAGTGAACACTCCGGCAGAATTTATAGATTATTACTAGACCGCTAGTGTGTGTAGGCTAGATCTAACGTTGATCTAAATCAATAATGTAATGTTTATTTGGACTCGCTGAACAGTGACACTGTATTAACTGCAGACTGGAGAGCACACAATGAACACACTGTAATACGGTCGACGGCCCCGGTTGATTTTGCCAGTGTTTGTAAGCCTTGTAAGCCTTTAACATTTGAAGTTGAAATAATTATTGAGTGAGCGTTACTTTAAGTCTAGGTCTACTATCCACATTCATCAGTTTACAAGATCTAACTTTAAACAGTATCAGAAATTCTGTTTAAAAAATCTAAAGTAGATCTGGACACACTGTATAGTCTATAGAATCTAGACCTGTCTAGACCCCTACTTGGAAGTTGGATCAAGTTGACTCTGTATTTTTTTTCATTGTGCACATTACCATCTTGAAATCTTGAAATCTTGTTCAACCTCTCAGTCTCACCCCACCTCTTCTGAAGATAGAAAATGTTGCTGACTGCAGTTGAAGTAATTATCAAATATTACATGGAAAATGTTGCAATCTGCTTTGTTGTAATAAGGTTTTGGTTTTTTTTGCTTTGCTTTTTTTTTTTGTTTCCCACAGATGGAAATATTGGAACTGGAAGGCTGGAAGAATTCGACTGATGAACATCACTACATGTAATACATGTATAGGCCCCAGGTGAAGCAGAGAATCCTCTGAAGTGACAGGTAACAAAAATTTTCCAGAACACTTTTCTTTCTTATTCACATTATGATGATTATGAGTTTGAGGGCATTCTGGTAGAGCGTAGACGGTAATTATTTAGGCTAACGATTCGGTTGATGCTTTTGCCATTTGTTTGCTCTTGAAAACTCCAAACATTTGAAGTTCAAACAATTATTGAATGACCATTAGTCTATGTCTAACTGTTGAATCTACCTAAGAATGACCACATTCTTCACTTGAAAGTTGAGCTAAAACAGTTAAACTTCTGGAAGTCTCTTAAAATCTTGAGTAGATCTAGATCTGGACAAACTGTCACTTAGCCCTCTCACCCTACCCCCTTCCTTCTGAACATACATGTAGACAGAATATGCTACTGTGTGGATGCTATTCCATGTATATGATTTATTCAGTTTTATTCTTAGTTTTTGTAATCATTTTTATTATTTCATTTAGGGGGGGGGGGGGCTATTCAGACACTTGTTTGATACATGTATGGTTTTCTTTGTAGTCTGGTTAATGGCAGGTTACAATAGTCCTGTTCTATTTGGTGGCAGAACTAAAACATTTTATGGGGGTGGGATTACAGGCATATTATGTAAATGTTTGTAAGTCAATGGTAAGCTTTTCTATTTCTACATGAAGGAAATCTAAAATCTTGGATGCACTATGAAAGGATAAGTAAAATTTGATAGAACTATAAATACTACATGTATATTTCAATTTAGTATCTCAGTCAGAAATGCATTACAACTTGGTACAGTGATATTGATTTTTAAATTTATTTTATTTTTATTATTTCATTTTTTTTTTTTGTTCACACAGTTAGATATTGGAAAGCTGGAAGAATTATACTGATGAATGTCACAACATGTCCACTACATATCACTTCAAGTCCAGATGAAGCAGAAAATCCTGTAAAGTGACAGGTAACAACTAACAACTAAGGAGACTCGTACACAAATTCATACCTCTAACTATATTGTAAAGTATGTTTCATTGCACGTGTAAATATTTTCCCTCTCCATGTTCCTCCGTAACAAAATTTGTCTGTGTGACAAAACTTGACCTAGGGGAGACTCACAGAAATCCTTTGTACAGGAGAGGGGACACCTAATGCACATCAATAGACAACATTTACTGCCAAATGTAGATAGTGTGTACTGTAAACAGGTCGGCACACTGATTTTTCATTGTATGGGTTCTGAATTGAAACTGAAAATTTCAGTTGTTAATTTTAGTTATGAATGCAAATTTTTATCTAGATTTGAAGCTCCCATGTGCCTTTCGCTATCGTGTAGATTAATGTAAATTTGTATCAGTGCTCCCCAATTTCAAAGCATTCATGTGTATGAAGGTATTTCATTTAAACATAATTATGCAGTAGGTTATTTAGCTATGTAGAGACCCTATTCAGTCATATTTTAAAAATTTCCCTTTTAATGTAGTATGATGCCATAGCAGATGATGATGCAGACTGGACTTGACAAATCCTGAGAGGAACTTACGAGATGTGTGACTTGAACATTTGAGAGTAAGTTTGCTGCTATAAGTAACCAATCCCTTTAACTATCATTGACCACATTAGGTGTAAGCAGTCTAGATGTGATTTACTGTCATAGATGATATTTTCTAGTTTACCAAAGTTCTTTAATTGGTTTCATAGAGTGGTCTATAAAATAATGTATTTAGGCCTACATTTACTAGATTTCAGTAACATTACATCATGCAGTGCATAATCTGACCCACCCAATGTTGTTTGTGACTCGAAGTCCCTTTCATTACCAAGTATTACTAAATTACCGTATGAGCATTAGTTTACTTCAGAAGTATTTTTCATTTTATATCTTGTCTGCATCATGTATGCTCCAGTTGGGCGATCAGAAAAATTAAATTTTAAAATGTCTGTAAGACAAAATATGTATAGCTGGATTTCTTCACTTGCACACTCCTACTTTGTGCATTTTAGTCCTTCTTGCATGTGTCTAAATATTGTGTGACTAATCCTTATTAAATGCATCTGACATATATTTATCATTTTTGTGGGGTTTTTTTCTCCACAGAGTTCTGGATTATGACTTTGGCTCATCCTTCCTGTCACTTAGACTACAGCCTTGACGGTGACTGCAGAGACATCTACTCCCTGATAATGCTTTCTTCAGATAGTAGCAAAGATTTTTCAAAGAGATGATTTTGAGATATAATTTATCACTAAATGTCCCATTGAATATCACACTAAATTAAAGCTACAGAGTAAATATTTGGGGATTTCTTATTTTTTTGAATGATTAAGTCAACTAATCTTGCAAGAGTTATATGTGTACATAATTAAATGGATACAATGTCAACTGCCATCTCAAATTTAGAATTGAGAAGAAAGGCTTTTACTTTATATTTGCTTTATAGGAATCTAAATCAAAGAATGTAGGAATTCATTAACCCCTAGACTTCTATGAAGATTGGTAAGATGCCTGCAAATGTTACATCGAGGGTAACTTCAGTTTTGTATGTTTGAAGTTAAAATGTGTTGAATCATTAAATTATTATTCTAATTAAAAGTTTACTATCCGCAAATGACCTGAATGGTCTATCTTTATTTTGGTGCCAGGTAAAAATGTCAGAGGTAAAATGTCAGAGGTAACAATGTCCGAGGTAAAAATGTCAGAGGTAAAATGCCAGGGTGAAATGCCAGAGGTAAAATTTCAGAGGTGAACATGCAAGAGGTAAAAATCTCAGATTTGAATATGACAGAGGTAAAAAGTCAGAGGTATGTCAGATTAAAAATGTTGAAGAAAACATGTTACAGGTACAGATATTGAATTATAGAAAGGAAGGGGCACGTGAGATATCTGCTTATTTGTTCAATCTTTCATCATTTCTACATTACTGATTAGTATTGAAAAAAACTAAGTACATGTATGATTGGGGGGGGGGGGGGGGGGATTAAGCATACCTGTACAGTTAAAAATTGTACGTTAATGAACATTGTAAAAACGATGGTGGGAAAAACTTTGACTTGTAACATTAGTAGCTGACAACATTCATTTCACATGAGCCACGATTATAAATGTGCACATTCCTCTCTCGTATATAAAGCGTGGTGTACGTGAACAAATGCCTGAATTTCCTAATACGGTGGAATAGGAAGCAATCGAATGGAACTAATTGATATTTGTATAGTCGCTCATCGGATACGCTGCGGAATTTACATCTTTTCAAAAGAATTACCTGTACTTAATTATTTAATTGTGTTAGCATATGCAAAACATCAAACGTGAATATTTTCTTTCCACTCTGTGGAACTTATTTCCCATTAATCTCAAAGAAAACAATGGAAATCATCCCACGTAACATTTCTTAAGCAGAACGTGCACCCCTGACATTTTTACCTCTTTTTAATCTTTTTACATCTTTACCTTTGCACTTTTAGAATTGAAATAGAATGATCTGGGTGTAATTTAGGGCACCCCCCCAAAGGAAAAAAAAAGAAAAAAAAAGGGGGTTTGAATTTTTGGGGGGTGAAGGTAAACCGAAAGTGTGAAGGCTTGAGAATTAAGGTGAAAAGATAGAAGTGATGTGTCAAATTTAAATTGCACTAGCAAAGCTACAAGAGAAAGGAAGTGAACAACTGTGCCGAGTAAAAAAGAGTGGATATCTAGAAAAGAAGTATTTTTGATAGTAAAATCTATGAATGAGCTAGTTGAGACTGAAGGGTATGAGAGCAGAAATGGAATTAGTAAAATGTACAGCAAATGGGGCAATATGTGTGATCATTATTTCTTTAGTGCTATATTTCCCCCTTTCTCTTCTACTTGATTATTATCATCATCAGATCAGTTTCCCCCTCTATTCCTTCTTCTTGGAACTCTCTTTCCCCTTCTCTCCACAATCAGAGTACCTTCATAATCTCTTCCCACCTCCCAGATTAGCTGGTGAAAGGAGTATTACAAAAGAGAGTGAACAAAAGATTAAATAAATAAATAAATCAATCAATCAATAAATGAATGGATGAATGTGTTGATAATGAATGAAAGTGAATTTTAAAATCATATCTGTGGACACAAAGACTGAAGTACAGTTAGAAAGAAATTATAACATATAGGTAATTCGTTTGAGGGTTCAGACCTTCATGGAGAAAATGGTTTTTTTTAAAGAAGGATCCAACCAACTATTGTAGAGGCCACCAGTTAAACAAAAAGGAAATCATCGACTACAAGATATAATAGTTTAATACAGATATTGGGTACCCAGTCACGTAAACAAGAAAGAAGAATGATAGATCGGAGGCTCCGCCCCCCCCCCCCCCCCGTACTATTATCATTTTTGTGATCGATAACCAGTTTAAGTGCGTTGACTGGCGCATCAGAATGGTCGAAGTTGATTTGCTACGTCCCTTGCGCGGGCAGCGCGCAATGTGTGAATAAAATTTCAATAAATACATATGTTATGCGATTTGACCTTTCCTCTCGCGCTGATGTCTGCATTGTTTCGCATCGCGTACTATTTGTCATGTGGGTACGCTGTGTGAAGGGGAGCATCTCACAAAATGCATAATTCATGACAGCTCATGAATTATTTAGAAGGGCTTATTTCGGCTTCTAATGGACGAAAGGTAATGGCGGAGCTTAGGGGGCTTGGGCATAATCATGGCCGGAGGAAGCGGGGGGGGGGGGGGGGGGGGAGGGGCAGGCCCACACTTTTTTGCAGAAGATAGATCAGAACCAAAAAAAAGGGGGAGGAAAAAAAAAGAAAGAAAGAAGAGGAGAGAAAATAAAAACAGGAAAAACTGGAAACGTTCGCTCACTCGCATTTTAAGTTTTCTTATATTTTGTGCATGTATTGTTTGATTTTGTATTATTACCTTTATTACCGGATCTACCGGAACAGTGCAGTCATTTTTGCATACTAAGTATTCTATTTTTCATTGTATTTTATTGATACACGCCGCCCCATTGTAAATCAGCCAAGTACGGAACTGGGCTTTTACCGTGTTTAAATAAATGGCAATGAAGTGCCTTAACAAATGCCGGTTATATTATAATTACTATTGTTACGAAACGATTTTTTCTTTTTTTTCATCCTGAGTCTCTATCTGATTATTCTACTCATAGAATTACTGCAAGGAATCTGGAGAAAAGTTGACCTACTAGAATAAAAGAACTTTCGGGAGTAGCGACCTCTGTTCCGCATACACGCAAAAGGAAAAGAAATTGCTACGTACATTATTTTAAACTCTTGTTAGCTTTATTTCTGCTTAGCTTAAAACTATAATTATCCATATAGTTCTGGAATCATAGAGCTAAGAAAAAAAGATGCGTTCACTGACACCCGAATCACATATTTTGATTATTTGAAAAGTCTTACTTGTATCACTTCGAGCTCGTCTGTATGCAGAGTAGGCAAATAGGTCTTTCTTCGTAGCTAAGAACAGTGTTCAAAAAAGGAACAGGCCGAGTGGGGTCGTTCATCCGAGGTCGTATGTAAAACTGATTTGAATGAATGAATGAATTTATTACCCAAATCACAATGATACATACATTTTGATAATTCACAGTGATGAATACATATTGGTAAAGGCCTCTATAATAAATGGCGTATAATGCTAATCGAGGTAAGCCCCTTAAAGTTGATTCATGAATCAATATCAGCAAACTGACTGAAATGTATATCTCTAATATCTTTTTTTTTATTCAACTTTACAAGAGTATACTCTTCCCCGGATACTATTCCTTTCCTCGCGAATATTTCTCTCACACACAGTTTTGTTCTTTTTGTCGCCTACACTTTTCCTTCTTCTCTCTTCCCAAATTTACAACTTCTCGATCTCGATCAAATAATGGTCGCATTGAAAATGGGTGAAACATTGCCTTATCATTCGAACAAGGAACAGTCAAAAGAAGACCCGACATCACAATACCGTCTGTAGCCATAAAACCGGGCCCCTGGGAGCCGGGGGTGCTGGGGGTGCTGGGGGTGCTGCAGAACCCCTTGATTTTTTATGAGGGGTAACACAGCACCCATCAGCATAAGTTATTGTCACATCCCATCTTCATCTTCTTCTTATAATTTTCGTTCTGCTGTAGTAGACTGAAATATGACACATTGAAGATTATATACTCCGCGCAAAGTGAGTAGGGCTTTGTGCTCTTAGCTGTGTAATAAGAAGGTCTTTGCTCATAAATCTAGATATAAACAAATGTTTTCGTAGCAAGCACTCTTATTCCAGCTGTGAGATGTCCGAATATCATGGAATTCTGCAGGAAGATGTACATTATAAACATAGGCGGCGACGGGGGGACGGGGTGGACATGTCCCCCCTCGATTTTTTTCTGAGGGGGATCGTCCCTCCCCCTCGATTTTTAAAGCTTAATATATCATTTTTCTATTTTGAGTCAGGTGACCAAATTTAGGCCAACTACTTAGATATTTTCTAGGCCTAGAATGCATTTTGATTTCAAAATCAGGCTTCTTTTATGATTTTTTGCGATTATTTTTTTAGCTCGCTCGCTTTGCTCGCTCGCACTATAACGATCATCCCCCTCTCACTTCTCGAAACTGATTTTCGGCGGAGGCCTTCCGTGTTTCCGTCCCCACCCCCCAATTCGTTACATGAAATCGCCGCCACTGATTATAAAAGTCATCAGTATTTAGGTGATAAATCTACTTTTTAAAGAAAATAGAGCTTTTGTCGGTATAGCTCGCCTCGCTGACTTGTAGAAACAAAATGATTTAGGACTGGCAAGCTAGGTGCCCAAATAGCTTCATATTTGGCAGATAGGTGATCGAATATGCATTTAGATATCTTATAGAGGATTATATCGTATTTCGATGACGACCATGAAAAAGAGGGTTGGTTTTTTTTTCTCGCTCGCTGCGCTCGCTCGTATATTTAGATACATGATAGGAAAGCAAACGACTTCGGCAAGCGAGGTGACCGATTTTAGATATCTTATGGGTCCATATTGTATATTGATGACAAATTATCCCTTCTAACTATAAAAAGTGTACATATTTCTTCTCGCTCAATCGCTTCACTGGCTCATAAATACATGTATCATTATGATACACGTATTTAGATACAGGATGGTTGGAAAAGCAAACCAATTCAACAAGCGAGGTGACCGAATTTATTACAGGTCCATTGTGTATTTTGATGACAAATTATCGCCTCTATCTACAAAAATGTATATTTTCCTCGCTCGCTGTGCTCGCTCGTAATGATAGATACAGCATACAGGATGGTTGGGAAAGCAAACAAATTCGTCCAGCGAGGTGACCAAATTTAATTATCTTATAGGCCCATAGTGTTTTTAATGACAAATTATCACAGTGACTTCTACCTACAAAAAGTGTATATTTTTCTTCGCTCGCTGCTCTGGCTGATATTTGGATTCAGGATGGTTTCGGAAAGCAAAACAACTAAATAAATATATAAAATAAATAAATAATAAATAGATTTTAAAAATCCGGCAAGTGAGGTGACTGGATGTACATTTTCTAAACATGTTAAGTGTATTTCGATGACGAAATAATACTTCTATCGTCATGATCGTCAAAAGAATGTGTGTTTCCTCGCTCGCTTGTAATACTTTATAAACAGAATTGTTTTGAGACAGCAAACAGTTGAACCAGCGAGGTGCCAAAATAAAGTCATATTTGGCAGCAAGATGATCATGTCATTCAGATATCTAATAGGCCTACAGCTAGTGGCCCTTTTTTTAATGACCGAATAACACTTCATTCATAACAAGAATGGCTATTTTTGGCTCACTCACTCTGCTTCAGATATTTTATAGGCCCACACTGTATTTTGATGACAAAATAACACATAGATCTTTCTTAACAAGAAGTTCCTAGAAATCATTATTTTTGCTTCTCTCGCTCGCAAAATTTAAAGTGGTTCATATAATCTAAAAGGAGCGTCATTCATATTCATATTCATATTCCACAAATCATGCAAGTACATGTCACAATATATAACATTCCAAATGGGGAAAAAACATATTCTAATACATAACTGTATATATACAGATCATAATGTATAGCAATAAACAAGGTGGAGGGGTCTACTGGGAAGCATAGCTTGTAAGATGTAGACCCCCTGATGCATAAATTATTTAAATACGATATTAACGTAATTATGATTAACCCAAGCAAATCATCAAAATTCATGAATAAAAGAAAAAAAAAACCACAATGTCATTAAGAATCAAGTATAAATGTTTTAACGAGTGATTTAAATTGATTAATAGATGCCTCCTTTATTGATTTGTCTAAGGAATTCCAGTTTTTGAGTCCTGTGAAAAATACAGTTTTGCAAGAAAATACTGTTCTACTTTTAGGTAAGTGATAGTCGTTTAATTGTCTAGTATTGTACGCATGAAAAGGACTATTTTTGATGAATTTCTTTTTCAAGTCATTCCCCTCCCTCTCCCCTAAAATAATTAGAAAACGCTTCGCAACCCCTGAATGTTTCATCAGGATAATAAAATTCTACATCTGCGATATTGTTTGAAAATAACTTCTTGTGTTTTGGTGAGAGGGAGGTGGTACTTAGATTTGACTTAGAATGTAGCATAACTGTCGGCCAATTTAAGTCTTACACCCCCGCCCCTCATGTTCCCCGAATAGTGAAACACTGCTTGCTTAAGGTGCGGTAACCTAACATGTGGCCCATGGAGCTCAGCAGCCCCTGTGAAAAAATCATCCCCAGGGGCCTGCATAAAACCATTACGTGTCAAGCATATTTTGCCATAGAAGGGTGAGGGAATAAAAGGAATAATAATAATGCATATAGTCAAGATGTGTACTTATAAGAGATATCAATACAGGTAGCCCCCGAGGTAGCCATTAGGTAGTCACTATCTTTGACTCTCATAGGTGCCGTCTCGAGCTCAACCCTACAAAGATGTTTTACCCATCACAGTCCGTCACTCTTGACCCATGTGGATATATGAGTATGAACTGGCAATGTGCTGGCCTAATAATTATAATATTGCATGGCCTATACCCTAGCAGGAAGGGCAGGAATCTGATTGGTAAATAAGACCATTTCATTTAATAATTACTTCGTTATCAATTTATTTTAACGACTGTTGTTAAAACCAACTTTAAGCATGTACTATACTATTCTCCAACTTTTTTTTTGGCAGAGAACGCTATACCACGAAACATAATTTTTCTTGCAGTGGCATTTGTAACCTTTACGGACACTCTGTTACACCTCTGCTGATCCGCCTTGGGCTCTGTCTCTCTCTCTTAGTGATCAGTAGAGGTTGCAGGTGGAGAAAACAAAACGTCCCGTAGCACCATTAGCGGTGGTGAAACCAACAGCTCTGACCCGAATAGGGTTCGCATGTCGGTAGTAGAGTGATGAACGATCTCGCTGATCCTCAAACAGGTTGATGTCCCCATTGTTGATGTTGATTCTGAAATGTCGGAAGGTGTAGGGATCGAGGGGTTGGTGGTCAATACTCTGCTGTGACGGGGCATCCTTTACATAAACTGATCGCCGTCCTTGCGTTGTTCCAACCTCCGATTACTGAGGAAACAAAGGTATCCAGTGGAAACGGGAAAAATTAAATTTTGTAACAATTAGGATTCGGTGGCAGGTTCGCTTTGACATCATTCCGATGACCAGTTATTTTAAATCAACTGTTCTGAGAAAGGGGGGGGGGGGGGTGGGGGTGAACTTAATCATTGACACTCACTTCGCTCATAGCGATATATTTGTTTCCCGTAAATCTATATACAAAACACGGTCTGGAAATGACCAACTGGCTTTGAACTGCCCCAAAACTGAATATGGCATAAGACGTTTCTTGTTTCAAGGCGGAAAGCTATGGAACAAGTTGATATCGTACATCCCTCCTGAAACTTCTCTTACTACCTTCAAGATAAAGCTTAGGACCACATTAGCTCAACACCTATTATAATTCCCCCTTACTGCATGCTACCCCCCCCCCCCCACCATCCCAATCCCCCTTTTCTTTTCTTTTTTTTTGTATAAGTTTTTAATTTGTATTCCCTTACCTTGTATAGGATTGATTTATGTTTTCTTTTATATATGTATTTGTTTGTACATTGTATGTTTGTATTTTTTAAACGTGTCCACTGGACCCCTCAGAAGAACAGCCTGCTGGCTGAAGAGGGCCATCCAGCCCACGGGTGGAGAAGAAATAAATAAAAAATAAAATAAAAAAAATCATACTACCCCCATTACGTCTGATGTGGAGGTGCAGGTGGGTTCACGGGGGCTTCCTCCTTGATAAAATCTCTTGATAACAATGCAAGAAATTAGGAATTCAAGAGTGATTAAAATGCATGCGTGGACCCCCAAATCCACAGGAATTCTCTACCTACCTATCTCATAGAGTGGTCCTCTGTAGCGGTTGATATCTATGGAAGGTGAGAAAACGAAGACAACGGATTGTTCTGCTCTCACTAGGAACCTGAGGTTGACATTACCAGCTTTGTCTTCGGGAACGAGAGGGAGATCGAGGTTTAAAGGGCTTGCCTGGTTCAGTGTCGAATACCAATAATCCTAGTCGATGACAACAGAACATGAAAATGTGATCATCATTTTCACCGACATTGAGAACTCTAAAGACATTGCCAACACCAGGGGCGGCGCTACAGGGGAGAGGGCAGGGGGGACGACCCCACTATGATTTTTCAACTGAACAAAAAAAAAAAAGAAGAAAAAAATAGGATAAAGGAAGAAAAAAAGAGGAGGAAGACGAAAGAAGAGCGTGGGGAAAAAGGAACTTGGGCAATGCAAATATATAATTCCCATGTTTGTTCATTAAAAACGTAAATAAACTCACCTATGTGTCAACTTACACCCCCCCCCCCTTATCAAAATACCCTAGCGCCGCCCCTGGACACTACCGATCAGTGTCATTTGGATACTTTAACAAAGTATATTGGAATTTCCTTTATGGCAGGAGACAACTAAGTGATGTATGTAACATTTATTAATTTTGACTCGTTAAATTTTCCTAAACCTTTCGTACGTTATCGATGCAGGGTGAAATCATTAGATAGTGAAATCCAGTGTACTGGAATAAATTCTTTCCCAATTATAAGTTATGAGCTGTTAGTATACGCGTGCTTGATATGAATTGAATTCGAATGATTTATAAATAGCATTGTTGAATGATTAATAATCAGCGATATACCTGAAACAATGCCTTTAGACGGGAACTCAAAGACGCCCCCATTGTTTGGTCCTGTGGAGTAGCCTATAGCTCGTACTGTGATGGGGGCGGGATCACGAGCACTGATGAAATGCGTCTCATCATCCCCAGCGAATACTTTCAAGAGTCCATTATTATATCTGTATGAGAACAGATATGGACATATATATGGTCAGTATTATCACAAGAAGCAGTAGGAAACGTTCATTCCCATAGCAAATCATGTAATTGTAAAGAGTGAAATACTTTAATCAATCAAATTGAAGATTATTGAAATTTAAACGGATATGTTTGTTCCAAGGTGATATGAGGTATATTGAGGAAGATGGTTCATCTTCACCAGTGTTAACGAGACTTCTAGAATGTGTACTGTCCGGATGGAAGTTTTGCACGCTTAAACTTAATATTGGGGTTAAGGAATACTTTTCGAGTTGGGACACATAGTCAGAAATGTTTCTTTTCTAATTCCATACATTTTTAACATCAAAATTTTACTCTGATGAGTGCATGCCGAAAAGCTTCAGTATGTCCGTGTTCAGTGCTATTTTCCAAATATCTCTTGGTTGTATAAGTGTGATTAACCATTTTAAAACGATCAAGTATTATTGTTTTAAGAAATATTCATATACATGTATACAATACATATGTATTTGAATAGAGGGACATCATTCTGTGCGTCTGTCTCAGAAACGGATTTTATTGTACATCTTTTTGTCGCATCCTGACTTGCTGACGACGAATGCGAATGCAGATTAGAGGGTTTTATGCCGAATTGGTTTTCTTCATCAGTAGCTAATAATTGTTCCAGAATTGCCATCACAGTTTGGGAACAAAGTTTAACCTTTATTACCAACAAGAAAGATTATGATCACCAGCCACTATACAAAACAATAAAGGAACCATGAAGGAACAAACCTAATTGTGAATTTCTCAAGGCCTCTTTCGCTCAGTATTTGCGGAGTTCTAGCCGAAGCAAAAGCGGGACAACACTCTATAGCAATCTTACATCGACGAATCTCGGACTCGGTATTTGACCAACTACCAATCACTGTGGGAAAGAAAAAAAAATCATTTTACTGTATATTATTTCGATTCATGTTTATTAAATAAGTACACGAAAAATTAAATTTCTTGTAAAAAAAAA
>JAPZVO010001276.1:0-19562 GCA_029962745.1 Echinometra lucunter | reverse complement strand
TTTTAAAAGTGAAATTGAAGGGTTTGGTGCACACTTTTCTTGGATTTTGTGACAATTTTATTTTAGAAATGGTAAGTGTCCATGCACATTATTACTATGTTGTATAAAAATGATATTATGCCTTGCTCTGTAAATAGATATTTTTATGACACTTGGGGGGGGGGGGGGGGGGGGGGGGGGGGGGGGTGCAAGATGCGTAATTTTTTTGAAGAATCTCAAAAGTGAGGGGCCGGGCGACTCGACTGAGCTTGTCATGAGGGCCATTATGCATTTTGTTTCTTGTATTTTTAAAGTGAAATTGAAAGGTTTTGGTGCACACTTTTTGGATGTTGTGACAATTTTCAGTAAAAAAGGGTAAGTTTTCAAAATTTCTGGGTAGGGTCAACTGCCACTTGTTCCCCTCCTGAATATGGGCATTCACATTATTAGTATGTTTATATCATGCCTCGTTCTGAAAATAGATATTTTTATAACACTTTTCATTTAGTATAATTTTAATTTTTTGGGGGGGGGGAAATTATTGTACGGGTGCAAATTCCCCCCCCCCCCCCCCCCCCCCCCCCCCCGTCGCTCTCATCTATATTATTTGCTAACGGCCGTGAACATCATATACTTAAAGAGATAATAAAGACGATTGAATGATGTAGAATGGAAGGAAGCAAGAAGGAAATGAAGAGATTACAATAAGGAAAATAAATGAAAAGAAACTTACAAGTGTGAGGAGAAAGGAAGAAGAAATAGACAGGGGGGAAATGATAAAAGAGGATGGGAAAAGAGACAGGTATTGAGTAGAGAAATAGGTGAAAAAGAACCCCCTTTCTTTCTCAATTTTCGCCTCTATCACATCTGCCCGTTTTTCGTTTTTCAATTTTTTAGTGTTCTATACTTATTTATCCTTTATCTATTCCGTTTTTTTTATTTGTTCGTCTGTCTTTTCTTCTATTCCTCCTTTCATAATTTTTTGTCTCTATCTTCAATTTCTTTGTTTATTATCCTCCTTTGTTTCTTTTCCCCTCTTTTGTTACTTGCATCCATTGCCTTTTTAGTTTCACCTCTCATTAACTTTTATAACTACCATATGTTATCTTCTCTTATTCTTATTTCTCTTTCTCTCTCTCTCTCTCTCTCCTTTTTTTTTGCCTTCGTGCATACATTAAATGTACGAAATAAAAAACATGTCTAGCGACATAATAGTGAATAATAAAAGATAGAATTTATATTTTGTAATGTGTTTTTCGTCATGATGTAATTAACGCATGGAACAACATATCATTTAAGTATGGATTTGTTTTGATGATATTCTATGGAACGTGATATTCTAGAGCATTTCGTTTACAAATGAAATATACAGTAATAAATATAGTAATCGTAATAGTAGATATACTAAAAGCAATTATTTTTTAAAGTTCTTTTCTACAACTTAACAATGGAATAAAAAAATAAAATTAAAGGTTTATCTATCAACATGATTAACATAAATAAAGACAGTTGTTGAATTGAATATCATGTTTGATATTGATACATATCACTATATCACTATCACTATATTGATATAAAAAGAAAGGATAATGCCATAAAAAAACAATTAAACATGATATAAAACCAAAAACAAAACAAACATTGTTCTTTCATGTTTGAGGGGAAATGGATGTATATTATGAATGTAAGGATGGTGGATAACAATAAATATTATAACATACTGAATGGTTATACAGATACATAAATTGCACCTTAAAATTTGTAAGGCAAGATTGAAGAAAACAAAGATATGAGTATGAAGCATTCAACAATAATAAAACTTATATTTCATTGAACGTTGTACAGATATGTAGATATATAATGATTAAATATACTAAGTTTAACATGTAAGGCAAGTAAATAACGAACAGGTTATACAAATGATATCGTTAAAAATATAAGGCAAGAATGATTTACTAATGCTAAACTAGAATTTTGAAAATAGAAGGTAATGATATAACGATAAAGTTAATCAAAAGTACAGCTTAAAAATGCATGAATTCATGAAGAAGAGGTGAGAAAATGTTCATAGACAATATAAATAGTTTAAAAGAAAATACGTGTATAAAAAAGCATTTAGTTTTTCAGTATGGAACATGAATAATCTTAGAAATAATGGTACGAGATATATACATTTATATATATACTGCTTCCAAAGGAAATAAAAAAGTTCTGTATAAATATGTTGTGGAACAACACTTTGATGTTAGCTTTAAAATTTTATTAATATTTTTAGTTTATATACATGTAGAATGAGTTAAAACATGCACCAAGTGGAATAAGCTGGTACGTATTATCGCAACATTAACGTTGGAAGTAATTTCAGTGTAAGTGAAAAATGAAATCAGTTGAATATCATCGTAATTAAAGGGAAGATTTAATCAGTAATGTAAGCTTCCTAAAGCTTTTATTAACAGTGACAGAAAATATATGTATTTTATGAAGTTCGATTATGAAGATTAACTAAAACACACTTCCTGACAGTATGGAATTAAAATAATTATGATTTCACATCTTGTTATAAATAATGATAATAATAACAACAATAATAGCAATAATAATGATGATAATATGATAATAATATCAATAATAACAATGATAACGCAAATATCATAAATGGTAGGAATGAATATATCACAAATAAGAAGAATGTGAGAAAATTATAATAATAGTAATAATGAAATAAGTAATTGGAGGAACTGCTTATTTATGGAGCGACATTTTTAGGAAGATATGGAAAAGATCAATATTGCGTTTTTTGGCTGGCTAGTACAATATATATATGAAATAAATACAAATGGAAATCATAATTATGGAGAACAAACAAATAAATGGAAATTTGTTTTATAGTAAGAAAATGAACGGTTAGAAAGTTTAAGTGTTTTATTGGTTTATTAGAGAGTTGAAGCGTTTTATTTGGTTTCTTACTCATTTGCAGATGAAGACTTATTTCAATTTGTGAAGATTTCTTCGGTGCATTTTCCCGTTTCGATGAGAGCTGCTCTGATGTTTGGTGTTATACATGCCGGTTGCTTCTTGATGTACACACTGCGGTATTCATCTTTTTTAATGATTTTGATGTCACTCCAGTCAATGTCATTTGCCTGATGCTTCACAAATACCGTGGAATCTTTACTTCCGCGCAGCCTGATCTGAACAACTTCTCCGACATCTTTGAGGGCATCTAGAGCTTTTCGGTACTCCATGCAACTTACGCTTCTCATGGCCTTAGTACACGTAGTTTTGAAGGCTCTGTACGTTACTACTGGTCCCGGTGTCTTGACTATAGCGTACGCTAAGTTTTGTTCACTGGGTTGTACTTTCTCTGGTGTAGTGCCTGCACAAGTGATGTCACGTAGCTCCTAAAGAATAAGAAACAAAAATGCTTAATTGGCAAGAAGAATTTTAATAGTTAAAAATCTGTTTAAAATGAGACATGAAAGTGGATTTAGTGTACTTGAAAGTGGAAGTAATAAAGAAAAATGAAAAGCAGTAATATATATATATGTATACATATGATTGAAAGAAAAAGTTATTTCAAGAGTTTATTGATTGAGAATACAAAAAAAAATCAACATCAATTTTTGATAGTGCGTAAATGAATAAGGAGTAGTAAGAATCCCTTTTTAGTTTTGTTCTTCTCATAATAATTCTTGGAAACGATTAAGATTTTATATGTTGTTTCGAATGGAATAGATTACAAAATATTTACTTACACACAGAAATGTTTCCTTTTGTCCTTCGACATATTCGATGAACTTCACTGCTGCATCTAGGCTCTGCTTGGTGATTCTTGTCGTTGGTTGTTGGACAGGTTCTACTTTGTCGAGAAGCTGGGTAGTTACCGAGCTGATGACGTGGATTGGAGCAGCCATACGGACGATGAGATCGACTTTTTTCGACTGTGGAGGTAGTATACCTTCTACAATCGCGCTGTTAATTGAGTCGATGTACTGTTCTTCAATGATGTCGAGTTCATCCTGACATTCTTGATCGAAGGTGTAGGTGGGTTGTGATTCATGGAGTTGGTGTATGACTTGTAATATGTGCGTTAGAGTGGGCTTGTCATGGAGATCCTCTCGTGCTCTTTTTGTGGACGAGGGTTTTGGGCGAAGGCAGTCCGGCATGTGGAAGATAATGCGTTCAATCATCCCATTCCCTACATCTAGCCCGGTGAAGAGATGGGCAGCAGGGGCAGGTTGAGTGCATCCTAAAATGCAAAATGCCCGGCCAGCTTCGATGTCTCTGCTTTTTTGCGTAGCATAGGTTGATGCCACCTTCTCTCCACTGAAAAGGTGGCAGAGAGTGGCAATATCACCACTTGCATTTTCTCCATCATTTTTTACCATCTTGTGTAAGATATCATGAACCTCACTGCTGATAAGCATTCCATCACGCTCTGACAGACGATGGAGTAGGCCTGCCGAAGTGGATTTCCCGATAACGAGCGAGGGCTCGTTCCTTGCGGCTGCAATAGCTTGCAATGGATCGGCAGCCGCAATTTTGATAGCTTGTGATTTGCCTGTTGAAGGTGGCCCAACAAATAAGAAGTACATGTTTGGCTTGATGCATTGACTATTATAGTTGATTACGGATCGTTCTGATATAATGTAGGCTGTTGTCGCTACTAAGCAGTCAAACACGTAACCTTGACAAGAACTGACAGCGACAGCTGAATCCTTGATGTACTTTCCAACTTGTGGTGGAAAGAGCTCCTCATATGTAAAGGGTATAGCTCGAAGACGCGAGTGTAAATTCGCCCAAGTGTTGGCATTCTGACGATTCACCGTTGTCATGCGAGACATGGTGGTAATTGAACTTTGAATTTGTGAAGAACGATGAACTCTGAGATGTTGTGCGGAAGAAATTCATGCGAAGTTTGAGGGGGAGTTTGATACTGAGTGTCTTTTTATACTCTTCTCTGGGAGCTTACACCATGAATTAATTCCTAAGCACCGCTTTGAACTCGTTTCTCACGGTTCTCATTTCACTGAATTAGTTAATCCGTGTACAAGAGTTCTGTGTTTTAAGATAATCTCTCTTTGTGGTTTACCGACTGAACACTTAAGAAGTTCTCAGAAGTGGTAGTTTATTTGTTTTTCTTCTTGTTAAAGTTTATTGTGTAGGGCGATCGAAGACTTTCACACAATTTAAATATATCTTTCACTAGTGATCTGAATTCAATGAATAGTTTATTGGGCAATAGCACTTGCGTACCGGGGGGGGGGGGGGGGGGGGGGGGGGGGGGGGGGGCTTGTTGAGCGTCAGCTCCCCTCCACAAATAAATTTCAACAATGTTTAATTTTCAATGTTATATATGTGATATCACGCAAATTTCATTACTTCTTCCTAGACTCCCTTTGTACTGTTAAGTAACGCAGTTTCAATTTCCCAAATAGCATGGATAGTAAGGCAAAAAACAGAATAGTTCATGTCATGAAATTTCATGTTTGGTATTGCCTGTATTTTACTTCAAATGTTATTTTTTTATGATATTTACTTCTTTTGTTGTAAATGAATGACTGCATGAAACCCTTTCCATGCTTTTTCTTTTCATTTCATAGTTTCTTTGTTTGTAATATTATCATAAGTAATAAAGTATTATGTGTAACGATTTCATTTGTTTGAAACTTACGAAAATTATTATCCGGTTGGTAGATGATACGCTTATCCATGATAGTACATGCCATTACATTTGATGTTTTATATTGCATGTTTTCTAATTCAAATGTTTATCTCTTATGATATTGACTTCTTTTGTTGGGAATGAAAAGAAATGAAAATTTAACTGAATTGAAGAAGGAATTTCCTTATGAGGCTTTGCAGATTGAACTTTTTTTAAGTCGAAATGAATAAGCTCCGTATCATGGGGGGGGGGGGGGTACCTCGGCTCAGTTGCTATACTTCCTCAGGGTTGGTTACTTCGCTTTTCGCAAAGATTGAGCCCCGTCCCGACAATATATATATTTTGGCTCTTTACGCTACTGGACATTAGATATAAATTATAATGTTATTAATTGTTATTACCGTTTAAGTTATAATTGGATTGTATATTATATTGATGTGTATTTTATTAGAGAAACTCTGTTGCTGACTTTTATGTTGACCTCTTTTAACCTTTTCCTAAACCGTGATCGGGTGAAATGGCACATTATAGCTTACATCATGAATTAATTCGTAAGCACCGCTTTGAAGTCGTTTCTCACGGTTCTAATTTCACAGAATTAGTTAATCTGTGTACACAAGTCCAGTGTTTTAAGTTAATCTCTCTTTGTAGTTTACCGACAGAACACTTACGAAGTTCCGAGAAGTGTCAGTTTATTTGTTTTTCTTTATGTGAAAGTTGTTTCTCACGGTTCTAATTTCACAGAATTAGTTAATCCGTGTACACAAGTCCAGTGTTTTAAGTTAATCTCTCTTTGTAGTTTACCGACAGAACACTTACGAAGTTCCGAGAAGTGTCAGTTTATTTGTTTTTCTTTATGTGAAAGTTTATTGTGTAGGGCGATGGAAGACTTTTATACAATTTAAATATATCTTTGACCATTGATCTGAATACAGTGAATATTCGACATGAGATAGCAATAATAATATTTTCAATTGTTTTTACATTTAAGATATATGCTAATTGTTAAAGAGTATTACATTACTTTTGTAATTGGTCCAAATTTGTCTCAAATGTTCCGATGAAAGCATGTCTTTATTAGTTGCAAGTAAAATTGCGATAAAGATAGTTGTAACTGTCTAATTTCTTTGTAATATAAAGAAATGAGTTTCCCTTTTATATGCTTAATGCAACATTCAAAATACAAATTCCATTTCATTTGCTGATGTGCACGTATTTGTCTTTTTTTCTACATTATTCTCTGAATTTTGATGAACAATTGCAAAATTTTTATTCTAAATCACCCATTGTTGTAATCCAGTAAAATTTAAGGTAAGAAAGAAATTGAAGAAAATAAAAAAAATGTGCATTTTGGTTCAAGCCATAGGAAATGGGAACATGATTAAATACAATCATGTATAATCACATTTCAACATCATTTCTATCCTTGAAAATGGTCTTCTTCTTTTTCTTCATTAGTTCTTCATTTGTCAAAGTAATATTGTATTTTTTCTGCCGAAATCACTTATTTTTTATAGGTTACTGTACCAAAATGAAATTTCAGAGTAGGCGAAGACCACGCCCCTCCTCTCTTTCCGTGTTCGGAATTGTTTTCTATGTGTGTTATTCAGATAGTACTTTATAAAAGAGAACGTGGTGTACATGAGTGTTTCATAAGTGTTTTGGCATTTGTGGAGAACAGTGTATAGTGTTGTATGTGATATTCTTTGTCAGTTTGCCTTATCGCCGACTCCGATTGTTAAAGTATTATGTGGATTCTCTCAATGGAAACGTATTGTGTGATTATATTTTCTTAGAAGATGAAATATTTGGATTTGGGAAATTGTCAATAGAATGCTGTCTTCATAGTGAACAGTTAAGTTTGTTCTCATTATAACAAACAACAACTGGATGAGTTTCAAATTAATATTGTCATTTAATCTACAGTTAACAGCAGGGTCTTTCGTTACTTCTGGTGTTTGTGAGATGTTACTACGTTCAATTTGAATGCAGAACATTGAAGACTGAATTGTGGTATAACTTTACTTGTTACATTACTTGAACGGAATGGATATTTGAAGAATTTTAATTGTATTGCGATTGCGGAATATTGCATCGGATTTTATATGGAACGACTGGACGATTACATATGACTTTCAAATTATCTGCTAGTTTGTATTTTAGAATTGATGGCATTCTGTTCGCCATTTTCTTCTTTGATTTGAGATATCACTACGACAAGTTGGAGAATTGACATTAGAAACTGAATTGAGCTTTGCATATTGATATACTATTGAACTTCTTCAAGCGCGGGAAATTAATGCCATTGATAAATATTACATTGGATTTTATATAGAATGATTGGATGTTTCCATAGAGTTTAAAAAGATATGTTGCTTTCTTTTTAACAGTAAATAGTAGTCTTTTTCGTCATTTGCATCCATTTATCAGAGATATAGATACTTTCTGCTTGGACATTTGGACTGGAGACAGCACTGGGATTTGGATATTTCTACACAACTGATTTTCTTCAACGGAAAGGATTCTTGCAACGTTTATTTCATTGTGATTGTTATACATTACTTGGAATATTACATAGAAGCGTCAATGACTATATGACTTTAAACGGTTAATAGCAGTTTACTCGCTATATCCGTTTTTTTAATGTGCGAAACCATCACTTTACATTACTTCATCCACATTGATTTTTGAACAACTTCCATGTTATAGTGAGTGTTTTTTGGTTTGCATATAGAACAATTAGATGAGTAGTGACGACTTTATATGATTGGATGACATCATAAACTTTTAAAATAGCCGTTGCTTTCTATTTAACATTTAATGGTTTGTCTGTATCGCCATTTCTGTCCTTTCATTTGAGATACAGATATATTCGAATTGGAAAACTCACTGGAGACTGAATTAGGATGGGGATATTACTACAGTAATTGATTTTCTTACCTCAAACGAATTGCTAACAACGATTACTTCATTGTGATTCTTAATTCTGCATTGAAGTTTGCATAAAAAGCTTGAATGAGTTGGTATGACTTTGAACAGTCAATTATAGTTTTTATTTCGGTACTTGCGTCTTTTAATGTGCGATATCATTATTTTACATAACTTTAATAAAATGTATTGTTGAACATCTTATATTTTATTGCAATTGATAATTATTGTATTCTATTAATACTGGAGGAATATATCTGACTTTGAAATTACTAGTGGAGTATATCTGGCTTTGCTATTACACTTATTACCAGTCTTCTTTACATTTTCCTTCATTTATTTGAGTTTTGATATTCAATATTATAGATATAAGCTTAAATTGAGATTTTTAACCATAAGAATTGCTGAACACTATTGATTTTATTTAGATAGTTTATATAATATTGTAAAAATTTATTCCTTCTTGATTATTGACGGTAGTTTTTAGAGATGGCTCATATAATTGTAACAGCAATTTTATTAGATGAATTAGCTCATTTAGTCGGTGAAGCTAAACAACGTTCAAGAGCAGAAAATAATGGATACAGGAGAGCTCTGTTTAATGAAATAAACGGAGATGTGTTTTTTTCTTTGGATTTATGGCCAATACGATATAAGACAATGTTCTGGGAGAAGCCACTATGTGATAAATCCTGTTTTCATTTGATCTTATTTTTGATAGGAAATGGGTGTTCTGTTAGTGTAGCGTGTTCTTGGATTTTTTCTTCTCTGACTTTCTCGAATGATGTTTCAGTGTATGATAAACGTTGTACACAGTTGATTGGTATTTTACAATCGATAAATAGAAAACAAAATGATTGGTTTTATTATGATCTATTTCATCGTCGTTTAGTCTTTTTTAATGGACAATTTAAAGTTTAATGTTGGTATCACAACAAATGTTGTGATGGCATAGAACAATAGTTTCTAGTAGTGGATAATGGTATACAACGATTGGTCCATTCACCGTTCACCAGCTTTTAATTGGATCAGCCAAGTAATCTCGAAGTGTGAGAAAACACCGATTGTAAGGAGTATGCGACGTTAGCCCGTACGTCTATCACGGAACATCAAAGCACAAGGGTAATACATGATTATCTGGATTGTTGGAAAGTAGTAATGCATTATGTCTTTTCCAGGAAAGAAAATTGGTTTTTATTAATGCAAGGTTAATAAACTGTTGTATAACCTCATAGTACGGGGTTAATGATCTTTTTTTTAATTGAATTAGTTTATGTAAGTTTAGACACCTTCGTGTTATTGAAAGTAAGGAGTGTAATATATCAAGTGCACGATTCGGCATAATACTCGTGCTCACAGTTGGTATATCTTTGACAAAAGTCTTTATTTGATTTGGTTTATTTTGATTATGTATCTTTAATCATTACTTTGATGATTATCCTTAAAAAATGATGTTAATGATGGTTTTTAGTAAAAAGCGTCCAAGTTTTAAAAAAATAATAAATTTCTCAATAAAGCTTACGTAATGTTGGATTGTTTATATATGTTTTTTGGTTATCTTTCTATATAGCATCACCCTTATAAGATCTTTCTTTTTGAAATATGATGTTAATTATGGAATAGGTATGTAACTTTGTTAGTGCTTAATAATCGTGTAAGTGGTGCAAGATATGTGATAAAGAAATATTAACGTGACTTTTCGAAATTTGGAGTATTGGTGGTTGTACTTTAAGCATTATTCATATTGTAAGATATATGTTGTTATTTACTTCTAGGATCGTTCTTTTGATATATTACGTTTTTGTGGAGGATGGATTTAATATGCTATTTATTGTGTAATTTAATGTAGTTAAGTTTAGTGTGAAAATTGGTAGAAACTATACATACATTGCAGTATTTAAATTACATTGTCATTTCTTATGTCGTGATGATTTTTTCTTGATTATTAACATTGCCACGTTTTGTATTGTAAGTATAGACACATTTATTAAGTAATTAGTTTTACAAATTTTTAAATTTTTGTTGTTGTTGTAGAATTTTGTGTAATTTACACAGGTAATATATTTGTTTGTTTTTTTAATTTTAAGCAAAGAAAGTGATGAAAATTGTAGAACAGAGGTGATTGATGATATTTATATGATTGCTTTAGTTATGATGGTGTAATATTGTGTGTGAAGATAGCGTATGGAAAAATAATAGTTTCATTTATGTGTGATAGCAGATGTTCCATAGTAGTTCTTATTCAAGTAGATTTGTTTTATTTTTGTATTTATTCTATGTTTATATGAACTGCTGAGAACATGTTGTGATGAAAAGTATGTGCAAGTGTGTGTGAGTGTGTGTGTGATTAGACAAGTCATATATATATTTTTTCATGTATGTAGTTAGAAAGGATTCATGGGCAAGCTATATTTCATTGTTTTATTCAAGTATCTCTATGTTATATGGAATGTTTTATGTGTGTGAAAAATTAAAAAAAACAAATAGAATTTTAAGTAAATGTGTTATATAGTTTGGATTTTATTTATGCATAAATAGTATTTATGCATAAAAAGATAATTGTTTGTATCGACCTATCAATTCTTGACAAGTGTGAGTTGTGTATGGTAAAGGGTTAATGGGTTGTATATTATGTAATTTACATTAGGTATTAAAAATTAAAAATTGTTTTGCCTTTTCCAGAAATTATTTCACTGTCAAAATGAATGATTTCTTCTTTAGTAATATATAAATGGGATTTAAGTCTTGGTCATTTCAAGTAAGTGATAAGGGATGGGGGAAATCAAAATGATATAACATAGATGAATGATTTAAAGTTGGAGACAGAAACAACCTGAAGTGTTAGAGCAAAGTAGAGGGAGAAAGTTGTGGAGAGAGAAAGAGTATAAAAGAAAGTAGAAAGGAAATAAAGAAAAGAGAAAAGGAAAATCAGAAAAAGAAAGAATAAGAAAGAAATGCACAAGGAAAAGATATTGATTGAGAGAGCATGAAAGGGAAGTAATATTAATTGTGATTTTTGTGCGAAGGTGTGAATGTGGGAGCAGAAAAGCCCTTGTGTCACTTTCTTTGCCACATAAACAGAGAAAGAAATGAAAGGAGAGGATGAGAAAAAAGGAAAGGGTTAAAAAAGAAATAAAAAACTGGAAGATAAAGGACGGGGACCGTTAGGGCTCTGCACCGCCCCGCCCCCCCCCCCCCCCCCGATACACAATCAAAGAGGGAAGGGTGAGAGAGTGAATTTAAAAAAGGGAAGATTCAGGAGTCTTAAGGGCTTCAAATTGGAAGTTTGCCTTATTAGCCCACCCCCCCCCCCCTCCCCTCCCCCGTGCCTACCCGCATGTAGCAATAGGGGATAAAGAAGAGGAAAGAAAGTAGAATGAGAAAAGATAGCATAAAAAGAAATGAAAAAGAAAGAAGAAAATGGAAAAAGAAATTTAGTTCTCAGGATATTTGTTTTGTGAAATTCACATTAACAACAGAGTATATTATCATAGTAGTTGCGAAATATCATTAATTTCTTTATTATTATAATCGAATTGAATGAAATTGATATTCTTCAAAATAGATTGTACCCGTCTCAAACTATAGTAAGTAATAAAACCTTTACATTTAAAGTTGTCAATATTAACAGACAAATATTTACTAGCTTGCTACGATTGCTCGTTTAATTTGCATCAGCATTTTTCTAAACACGTTTGTGCTTACTGACAAATAAAAATATAGTCAAATCGTGTACCATTTGTAATTAAAACAGGGGAAAGTTTTAAGGAAGTTGCCAACACTATAAAATTATTAGCTCTAACAATTACATTAATATCTCTGGTTTTTCTCATTTCACTGAATTGGTTAATATCTGTACACGAGTCCAGTGTTTTACGTTAATCTCCCTTTGCAGTTTACTGACAGAACCTTATTATCTTGTCGAAGTTAATTGTGTAGGGCGATCACTAATCCCGAGTGTGTAGTTTTCTACATGCGACATCGATTGTTTAGGTGCTGACCAATCGTGTGCCATGTCTTTGTTATGCAAATGAAGGACAATGGAGGTGTTTCATAAAGCTGTTCGTAAGATAGAACTTTAGGAAGGACTGGAACATGTTCTTGGGTGCTACTCAGATTCTAATTCATGTACATGTAGCATAAGAAGGTATCACCACTCGTGTGTAATGTCGTTCGTATAACGTACGAACAGCTTTATGAAACACCCCCGTTTCCTGTCATTGCCCGAGGGCTTATAAAAGAAGCTACATTGCAATCAGTTTCATCAAGCAGTTACTTTTCTGGTTTCATTCATCATGGAGAATTTTAACGAAGGGAACGTCATCAGAATGACGATTGAAGTCGACATTAAGATGGGAGAAAGAAGAAATTCTCATGTCGTAGAATGTACGACAAACGTGAGATGTTTTATGAGAGAGAGGGGCACTAACGAAGAAATCGAAATTCAAGAAGACCACGAAGTAGAAGAAGGAGGGAGCGAGGACGGCGAGGAAGAGTTCATAGAGGAAGAATTACGGGAGGAGATAGAAGAGGAGCAGGAGAGACAAGAGGAGGAGGAGGCAGATGAAGACGAATTTGATTTTGAAACAGAAGATGAAGATGAAGGATATGAAGACGATTAGTCTTTCCAGATTAAATAAACGGTTCTTTTCAGAACCACCAATTCTTCACGAAAGAATAATGAATACTTAATTAAATTCAAGCATGGAGAAAAATATGAATGAAATACACCTACTTGAAGATAAGACAAAAATAAAGAAGAATAGTTTTATCAAGAAATTACTAATGTTAACAATGAATGAATATCTTTTAAAGTGCTATTTATTGAGAGTTATAAGTACGAAAAGTTAAAAAATGAAGTATTTAAAATGCCTTCAATAAATCATTAAAAATATAAATATATCTTATTTTATAAGAGAATATAGTGTATTCAAATTAACTACATATGAAGGCATAGTAAATAAAAACATAAAAGAAGTAATATCATTCAAGAAATAAAATAGGAGCAATTGTATACTCTTGCTGATTAAAGATAGACGTTTTAAAAGATAACAAAATAGAAATATGATACTGTGATCATGAAATTAAAAATTATTATTACTATAGAGCGTAGTAATGTAGATAACTGATTATGTCATTGCTTGTGGCGTGTGGATTATAGTTCATTCAGTGAGATGTTGCACAATGCCGTGCTTGATAATTGGTAGTAGGAGTGGGTGGATTACTGCATTGTAATCGGAACTACAATCCGTGGTTAGGCATAAAAAGAAAGAGTGATAAAGAATTACAATAGCCACTTATGCTTCACCTTGTGATAACAGTACAGACACAATAAAAGTGGGGCTTAGGAAGCCTCAAGGGGGAATTTCAACAAAGATAGAGCAATTAAGAAGAGAATGAGAGGTTGACAAATTTAATACGGAGACAGACAAAGAGGTTTAAATAAAGTAAGAAGAAAATAGAAAAAGAACGGAAATGGAAGATGAAAAAAAAAGAGATAAATAAAGAAAGAAATTATGGGTCGAAAAAGGGAGCGTTAGAGATAAGAAATATTACTTGGGCATTTTCCTGCAAATGTGAATCTGAGAGTAAGAAGAAGATGAAGAAGAAGAAGAAGAAAAAGAAGAAGAAAAAGAAAAAGAAGAAGAAGAAGAAGAAGAAGGAGAAGAAGAAAAAGGAAAGAAAAGAGAAGAAGAAAAGAAGAAGGTGAAGAGAAAAAGAAAAAGAAAAGAAGGTTTCATTAGAGTATCTCGATTTTATATGAAATATTTTATGTGTGTGGAAACATAAAGAAATAAATAATAGTTTTTCGTGTTCGCTCCCGTTCTCGGAATCTGCCCCAGTTATTATTGTTATTTTTATTATTGCACTCACGCGAAACAGCAGGCAATATAAAGGTTGGTTAGCGAAACATAACAAAGTTTCAAAGAGAAAGAAACAGTATGCTTCATGCATATAGAATTCTATTGAAAGTAATAATACACATTTAAACACCAATTCTATCCTTCCAAATATCGTGATGACATAAAACAATGATTTTCATTCGTGGTCACTGGTATACAACAATAGGTCCATCCATCGTTCAACAGTATTTAATTGGATTAGGCGAGTAATCTCCAAGCGTGTGAAAATACCAATTGTAAGGATTTATGCGTAGGTCTATCATGGAACATCAAAGCACAAGGTAATACCAGATTATGTTGTTTACTAAGAAAGAAGACTATCTCTTTTCTAGGAAAGAAGTTTGGTTCTTATTAATACAAGTTTAATGAACTCTTGATAACCCCATTGTATGACATTAATGATTTCTTTTTGTTGATTTAAATTGCTCAATGTGTAATTGTAATTTTTAATTTCTTTTTTGTTATTGTGGATAGATAATGTGAAATGTCATGTCTTCATGCTTTCTGAGATGTTCATGGAAAAAATAATTTAATTCAAACGTACAAAATCACTTTTAGTGATTCCTCGTTTTAACCAGTTAGCTGGCATCAAGTAACAGCTGCTGTCAAACATAAAGAAATACATGTAAAATTAACGTAAAAGAACAGTATTATATGTTTATTCTCTCTCTCTCTCTCTCTTTTTTATTTTCTTTCTATCTTTTCCTCTGCCTCTTTTTCAGCTATTTCTTCTGTCTTTATTTTCCTCTTTCATACGTAAATACATATTTTTTTTCTCTGTTCATGGATTGACATGGTACTGTAATCTTAGTATTGTCAATTAATTAACGTTTTGAATGAAACAGATTTTGAGAAAAGACTGTTGTCTTGTTTAGATAAGTTTAAGAGTTGGTTATACAATAACGAATTAATGTGTAATATACAAACTCTCTTTTTTCCTACTTCTTCCTTTTCAACTTCTTCTTTTTCTTTTTCTTTTTCTTCGTCATCTTTTTTTTCTTCTTCATGTTCATTTTGTTTTTCTTGTTAGTGTTTTTTTGTCTTATTCTTATTGTTTTTCTTCTTTTTGCACTTCTTCCTTATCTCTCTTTCTACTTTGACAAGTTTAATGACAAATAGTAACATCTTTTCATGAACTACTCCAATGTCTCATGAATTTACAATTAGAAGGTGGCACCCAACTTTGTGATTGGCTCTAGGGATAGTGAGGTAACTCTTGTTCATCGCAGTTACGTAATCACTTTGAAGAGTATAAAAGGAACAGCTCGCCTAATATGCTTCAAAGTCGGACTATTTTAGAAGGAAAGATCCGTGGACATTTTATAGCATTGTCATTTTGCATTTTGAAGAACTGTTCAATATTTTAAACAATTTTTGTTCTATATTGACTCATCATGATTTATAATGGCTACTGTGAGTTTAAGACATCATAAACAGTCGCAGACAATTATATCTTCGTGTATACATGGACATAAAAGTACACAAATAGAACAATGGCCAAGCACCTACAATCGATCCAGTGTTCGTGAGAATTCGGTAAAGTGTTATGACGATTTAATTTTGAATGTGCTACTGAACAAAGATCAAACACTTGAGTGGCTCCAGAATAAAGGACTTATATCGCGATATGTATCTTGTCCAGAATGCAAAAATCTTATGCGTTTAGTGGCAACACAAGATCGGTTGGATGGATACAAATGGGAATGCAGGAGAACTTTCGAAAAGAAAAGGCATCGCAAAACAATATCTATTAGAAGAGGGACATGGTTTCATCACTCCAATCTCAGTATTCCTGAAGTTTTGAAGTTGACTTACTGGTGGACACAGAAGATGCCACAGAACTTAATGATGAAACAAATGCAAATCAGTAGCAGTACGGCCGTAGATTGGGAAATGTTCTGCCGAGAAGCATGCGAAGTGATTTTATTAGATACAAAGGAGAAATTAGGAGGCGAAGGCAAAATCGTGCAGATAGACGAATCAAAGGTGGGCAAGCGAAAGTATCACAAAGGCCATTATGTAGAAGGCCAGTGGGTCTTCGGCGGTATCGAAGAAGATTCAAGGAAGTCTTTCATAGTTGCTGTCGAAGATAGATCGGAAGAAACTCTCCTGCCTATAATCAAAGAGTACATACTACCAGGAACAAAGATAGTCTCAGACTGTTGGAAATCGTACGCTAATCTATCAAGACATGGCTATTCACATGAGACTGTAAATCATTCTATGGAATACAAGAATAAGGACGGTTATACAACGAACAAAATAGAAGGTCATTGGAGACAACTGAAATCAAATCTGCCAACTCATGGCCGAAAGAAGGATCACTACAGTTCTTATTTTGCAGAATTTCTATATAGATACAAATATAAAGAAGAAGAGATCTTTGATGTGTTCATGCAAGATTTGTCAACACTTTACAAACCGACTTAAACAGGAACTATAAGCACTGTAATAAAGCATTTGAGGAAAAGACAACATGTGCTGTTTAATCTATCTAGTGTTATGATGAAATTGGAACGTATTATTTAGCAGTTTTTTTTAAATCATTAATGTATCTAGTAACATGTTATAATGATATGCTTTTGAACGTATTGTTGAATAACATGAAACACTAAATGTTGGCAGTGAACAAGTAACTTATTCAAACATAAAGATGTGTTCATGCAAAATCTTTCAACACTGTACATTTAACTTTAAGAAATATATTATCTTAAGATAATTATTATCATCATCATTGGAATGGAACAATAACTTCCATATGAGATTTCGTTCACATCATTACAAAATTAATATTTCTTATCGGTTGCTTTGAGAAATAATGTTATCATTTTATAACATTACATATTTAAATTTCGTTAGCAAGTCGGCTTTCAGAAATGAAATAGTATTACTATTCACTGCGTACAATAGCCTTCAACAATGGTTTTTCTCATTGTTTTATCATTACTGAAAAATCATAATGACTTTTCAGTAATAAAGTTAAAATTTGTACACATGTTTTATGTGGTCATTGCTTATATATGTAATGTTTCATATCTTTTTATCACAAAACCATTGAAATGTTTTAACTTTATGTAATAGATAATGTTTTATTGTATGTTTTAATTAATTCAACCTATTCATTATTATTCAGTATCGAGACATTGTTTGCATTGCACTTCAATTTTCAAAGTTGTATTTTTTTCTGCATGATGTTATTTTCTTACATATTCAAAATAAGTTGTACTTTTCCATAATCTGCTGTCGTTATCTACTATTTCAAGACAAACCTAGATTTGAGTTTATATGATATGATAGTAAAATGAGTATTAATGTATGACTCGTCTTATTCATTTTGCGCATTTCTGTGACTTCCATATAAAACATCTATACGTATAGGTCTATTAGTGTAATATTATAGATTAAAGTATACTATGTGTATTCCTTTTTTTTTAAAATTAGAAATATACATTTTGAGTATTTATTTTGATAGTTGTTTGAATAAAATGATACGTATCCTGATGTAATTACATCACAATACGTCACTCTAGAAACTGATTTCTGATGAAATTACGATGAATTTAATTTTGATATATTTCAACTATCACTATTTTGTAATATATTTTGTAATTTGGCTTATCACATGATTATTCACAATGGAACAATACTGAGAGAATGAGAAGTGAGGCAGAAAACGAAAAGAAAGGGGAGAATGAGAACAGCTAAAAAAAAGAAGAAAAGAAATTTGGATGAAAAGAAGAGAGGAATAATAGAAAGAAAAAAGGGAAAAGAGAGAAAGATGCAGGATAAAGGGAGAGAGAGATCGGAAGAGTGAAAATTTGGATGAGAAAGGTGAACCCCCCCCAAAAAAAAAAAAGAAATGACTGCACGTAGGCCTAAGACAGAGAACAATTTTTATTATAAAAAAGAACTCTTTCTTTATACCCTTCTTTTTACCCATTCCTCGATTATTTCCCCTCCCTGATTTCTTCTTCCCTTCTCTCCCCCCTTCCCCTCTCTCTCTGTCTTCTTCGTTTCTCCTCATTTTTCATACTCTCTTTCTTGCCATCTCTTTTCATGATATAATCTTCGATTAATTATAGGGGATGACAGTTCCTACTAACAACTCTTATACGCTAAAACATATGATTGCCTGAGAGGAAATTAATCAGTAAAGGATAATAAATAATAGAGAACACAGAAAATAGCATCAAGAAAAAAAAAGAAGGAAGACGAAGAGATATAAAAGTTAACAACTAAAAAACAAAATTCACAGCCACAATATAATAGACTGAAAATGTTATACTTAACAAATTAATATTCTGATAAGAAAAAGAAAACCAAAAGGAAGAAGAAGAAGAAAAAAGAAATCCTAAATTGCACTTACAAACATATAAATTAGAATTGAATTACATTCCCCCCGTGTGTTCTTGAAGTAAAAATCGCATCCGAATTGTATTGAATTGAATTTACTCGTTGGCGATCGTTGGCGATCGTTAGCGGCATTCAATACAGCTCGCCAGTTTACGCGAGGTGGTCGTTGGCAGTCATAATAACATGAGGTTAGTGTTTTCAATCAGCGCCCTCAGCGACTTTACAGATAGTGGTACCGTACCCGTTCCTCTCCCCTTCTCTTTTTGTCTTTCATTATCCGGACCAAAGACTTCTTTTTTTTTCTTTTTTTTCATTGCTGTTCAAATGACGCCCTCTATCGCGTGGCGTTGTATTCTAAAGGTAAGCCTCCCCGGGTTTGCCAAACAATGGAATAGTGCCATAATCACGACTGACATACATGAAATAAGATCCAATTCACTTGGTAATTTGAATTGACAGAAATACGACATCATAATATACGGGTGGGACTGCAGCCTGCAAGTATCATACCAAGTTTTGAAGACTTTCAAGATAATCATAAAATTACCATAACAACACTGCTCTATCACCAACAAAATCATTACAATTGATGAAAAATTATCAAACGAACCTTATATATTTTTCAGGATTCTTGGTAGCCCTTTCAAACTTTTGTAAAGCGTCATTTAAATGGTCATCGCTGGACGCCATGCTGCAAAAAAAATGCGTGCATATGGAATGCCAAATGGTACACG
>JAPZVO010001275.1:0-19566 GCA_029962745.1 Echinometra lucunter | reverse complement strand
ATGAGTTAGAATAAGTTGTGATCAACGGAGCGTTCATGAAAAGTTTTGTCGGTGATTTTCACTGACAACTGTTATAAGCTGCTGAAATCCTCGCATCTGATTGCCTGAGAGCAAATCAGTCGATGAAAAATCACCAACAAGACTCTTCATGAAACGCTCCCCTTACATCAGAAGCCATGCACAAGCCACACACAAGAGATTCTTCAGAAAAGAGCCTGCGTATTTTAATTTGAATCGGGGTGATTAGGATAGAAGGAAAGATAGAAACGCCTTTTGAGGTTTCTGCGATTACTTTTATAGTAAATGTCCAGTATAAACAAAACCTGTGATACATATCCATGCTATCAAAACAGTGAATATTTAAAATTTAGTCTCTACAACCATAAATGCACTGCTTTGAAAAACTTATGAAGATGGTCGCAATGACTTTGAAGGATCAACCTGAGATTTATTTCAGTAACAAATCATTCTATAAGTTCGCATGAACAATATATCGTTGTGATATTCGCACATTTCAAAGCATGACGTACAAGACTACTTAGATAGTGTGGGCTTAGTTTTGAAACTTTTGTGAGTATTCATGTTTATACAGTTCAAAACTTAAAGGAGAATGAAACCCAGGCATCAGTGTGCTTTTAGTGAATGGAGATGACCAAGAAGAATAAACAGTGAAAGTTTGAGCAAAATCGGACAATCTGATCAAGAGTTTAAGACTTTTGAAAGTTTCAGTAAATCTCTATTATGGGATCCTGGAGTTGGAAACTTTGCCAGCATCTGTGATGTCATAATGGACAACTCTCTATTCATTTTGTGCATAAATTAAAAAAAAAATGATTCATATAAAATTTCAAGTCAGGAATCAACATAATTCTTCCCAAATACTTGCAGGATTGATGCAGCCATGTCATACTCAAACAATAAATCAAACAAATTTCAATTTTTCTTGAACATGAAGAAATGTTAAATTCTGTGTACAAAATGAATGGAGAGTTGTCCACGATGACATCACAGATGCTGGCAAAGTTGCCAATTCAAGGATTCCCATAATAGGGATTTACTGAAACTTTCAAAATTCATAACCCTTTGAACAGATTGTCCGATTTTGCTCAAACTTTCACTGTTTACTCTCGTTGTTCTTCTTCATTCACTGGAAGTACACTTATGTCTGGGATGCATTCTCCTTTAAAAAGACACTTACTAACAACACACAGGCCTGTCCAGAACTGGTAACTCTGTCTGGCCGACATTGACAGGTGTATGCTCCCGGAGTGGTCTGAACACACCATTTCAGTCATGACATCACATGATGGTGAACAGGGACCTTGGGTTTTCAGAATGAATATTGTTATATTACCATTAATCAATATGAACATACATGGCAGACAAAGAAAGCGGACAAAATAAACAACCTCTCATTCTACCCTTCACAATGGTTATGGTAGTCAAAAGAACATCTCTTCGCAGCTATTATGTTTACTCATGTAGTTCTAGGTGAATATGCATGTGACACCTGTTCCACATATTTTAGACAATAGCAGTGAAGGGGTGTTCTTTTTGGACACCAGAACCATTGTGAAGGGTAGAGTGAGGGGTTGTTTATTTTGCCCGCTTTCTTTGTCCGTCATGTTCCTAATGAATGATTATTATGATTATGATCGATATATGCTTAAGTTACATCATATAATTTCTAACTTTCATGCTGTCATAGTGTTTGAAACTTTAGCTGAACATGTTGAAAGCTCTTCGTGCAACAGGCTACTATTTATTGTTGTTGTTGCGGCTGTTATTATATATTATCATTCTATCATTATGATAATAATTATAATAATAATCATTGTTATACTTGCGTATGTAGCGCCTAGCACTTACTTATGTGCATTATCATAATCATCATCATCATCATCATCATCATCATAATCAACAGCATTATAATCATGCCAATTGTTATATTGTTTGCCATTGCTCTCATGTACAAATCAATAATATCATCATCACTGTTCTCACTATTAGAATTATTATCATTTACAGATATACGTCTGTAAAACAAACACACACATTATGTGAATAACGCTCACACATCGTCATCATCATGACCAACATCATTACACGTTTAAGCATACATAGATTTCTAAAATACTAAAATACATTCCCAGTGAAGCAGGACTCTGGCAATGTTTGGCAGCACTACTACTGAGACACCCTTCCAGATTCTGTGATCAATCCCTCCAAACAGGCACACTGTTCGTTCACACACATCTGAGAGGATCACAAACGACTCCACCGCAGGATAAATCTTTGAGAAACACAGTATGTCAGAGATATGAAACCAAGGATGATGAATAATTAATGCAGAATGTCTTATGTTTTAAAATTGTGAAGAGAGTTAAGGGATTTTGAAAATTCGAAGCAAATGAGCAAATACTGCATGAATGCTATCGCTATTGCTAATACGATATTTGCCCATTGATTCATCTTGATTAAAGTTTGCAACCACGAGAACGCAAACAGCATGATGCTTGTGGTGGTTTTATGTCACTTTGATCTTCTACCATTATCACTGATGGCTGAAAAAGATTTTCAAGATACGTATTTTGCCATAACAAGAATCTTTAGTGAGAAGATACTAAACTTTCTTACCGATTTCGCAGACGGGGCCCGTGAATCCAGGAGGGCAAGCACACCTCACTCTAGTCTGTTCAACGAGGCAGCAACCGCCATTCTGACACAGATCAGCAACGCAGGAAACCGAAGAGGAAACTGTACGAAAGGAAAATGAAAGGTAAACACAAATTACTAAAAGATAAATGGTCATATTACAGTGGATCCTCAACGCTTCTAAGGACTATGTGAAGCCAAAGTTCCCTCGCAAGAATATACTCAGTAGATAAGAGTTGAGTTCTTTATACACATCCAGAATTTTATCTACCTGTGATAGTTTCGACGACGGGCTGTCATCTTCTTCAGACGGCGACTAACTGGCTAGGGGGGGGGGGGGCATATCAACTGTCTGACATCTACGATGGCGCTATCACCCCAGCTTCACACCTGGGTGATTACTAATTGGCGCCAAATCATCATTCGCCAATTAGTCGCCGTCTGAAGAAGATGACAGCCCGTCGTCGAAACTGTCACAGGTAAATAAAATTCTGGATGTGTATAAAGAACTTAACTCTTATTTTTTTATCCTGATGATCTTATTTCGCGATATACTCAATAGAATCTAAGGACTTAAACGCATCGTGTATTTCAGTGAAAGCGGGATATGTTGATTCTAAGATCTGTCAAAGATGAACGGGAATTGATGCCAAGAATTAACACTTGAAAGAATTTCGAAGAGAACTGGAAGCCCATCTCACTTGCAAGACATGACCAATATGCCAGAGAAATGATGTATGTTACTGGCCCCACCTGTTTGTCTTCAAAGATACTTCACGTATTTCTTACTTGTGTAATGTTTTAAGTTTAGTACATGGTTTGCCATAGACTTACGATTGATATCAATCGTAAGATTGATTGTATCTTTTATGTTACATCTTTTATGTTATGTTACTGATAATATATTACCACTGAATGATACTGTTAACATCATACTACAGTAGAAGATTAAGTAATATTATCATACTATTTACCATGAAAATAAATTAAAATTTCAAAGCAACGCAGACAAAGCGATGGGTATCCTCTCCACAGACTTCTTACTACATACAAGCAGGTCGTAGAAAGACAATTACACTTCCTTTCAGAGCCGATTTACCTCCGTTTACTTGCAGCATTTGGATATGTTACTTTGTCCATTTTTCTTCAAATTATCTCGTTTTTTACAATTTGCACTGAACGGAACAGGTTTATAAATCTATGCATATACTGCGTATTTTGACAAATTTGCAAGGAAAGTATGAAATGATCAGAAGATTCTTACACTGGCATGTTCCGTCAGCCAAGAGCTGAAATCCATCGTTACAAATACACATGAATGAGCCCAAATTGTTGAGACAGAAGCTGTTCGGATCGTCACACATCAGGCCATTCCTACATTCATTCACATCTTGAAATGAGGAGAAAGTCATTTAAAAAAATTGGTGATGTTCAGCTATGAATTTTGAATTTGGATAAATATATTCATGGTTAAATTTAAATGAAATGAAAACATGCCTCTAATATCAGCAAAATTAATTCCATACTTTTTGAAATGTCTTACAGTGCTGCTACATACCAGGTTGGAATGGAATCAATTTAAATAATGTCCATTGCTTTTGCAAGACGAATAGTCTATGTACATTGGATTTTCTATCATTTCTTTTTTTTTTAATTCCTTGAATTTTTTCCCCAACATTCTTGAATTGCTGAATGGGGCTTTTAAAACACTAAAACGCTATCATAGCCTCTTATTCCATGAATACACTTTTTGGACAAGCGTCAAATTATATAAATGACTGACTACTGTCTATTGAGGCTAAAGAAATTCACTGTTTTCAGAATTCAGATGTTTTCTTAAATCCCCTGTCTATTTCTTAGCCTAAATTAGAACTCATTTCCAAAGTTTTCCTTGATTCCAATGACAGCTCAGTAGGATTCCTGTGTATGTACTTGCAGTGTACAATGATGTGATTTACACACGTTATACCTTCACAAGATGGGAATGTTCCAAGAAGGTTCCCATCTGCTTGACAAGTTACTGTAGCGTCCCCTATGATGCTTAACCCGAAGTCACACTGGTAGTTACAGTGATGATCATATTCAATGAATGATGGTCCAAGGCATAGCCCATCGAGTGAGTGAAGGTTCGCAGGGGGAGCGGGAACAGGGCACTGTGTTACTACAGAACATAAAATAAAAAGCGGGCTAGATCTCGCGGGATAAGATTTCTCATTGAAGGTACACGTAGACAATCGTATGATGGCCCTGATCGAAGTAGGCTCGACAACAGAAGATCATGTGCGACGTGAATTGCGCAGCCAGTTTTGCGTTACAGTCGCGAAATTCGCGACTCGTGACGCAAAATTCATGACCCGGGATGCAAAATTCATGGCCCGGGATGCGAGATTCATGAACTGTGATGCGAAATTCACGACCCGGAATGCGAATTCGCGACTGGGATACAAAGTTCGTCACGGGTCGTGAATTTCGCGCCCGGGACGCAATGTTAGCAGCGAAATTCACGTCGCACATGACCTGTTGTCAAGCGTACTTCAGGGCCACCATACAATCGTCCTAATAACATACACAGGCATAGTAAGGCATACTCCCCAATTTTGCAGTCGCTAAACTGGTTCCCTGTAAAAGATCGTATTGTTTCCAAAATTTTGTTGCTCACTTTTCAAAGCAATCACGGTTCTGCTCCTCAATACATCATCTCTTTAATCCAAAACTACACCCCTGTGAGATCTCTACGCTCATCCAGTTTCAACTTTCTTGTGATCCCCAAAATTGCTAAAACTTGGGGGGAAAGTTCATTTGCTTACTCAAGTTCTAAATTATGGAATAGCCTTCCTGAAGACATCAAAAAGTGTTCATCCTCTGACTCTTTTAAAAATCATCTCAAAACACTTCTTTTCCATTCTTGATCACATGTACACGCGCCTTGAGCACTCCACAGAGTGGATTTGGTGCGATATAAGGTATATATTATTATTATTATTATTATTACTCAGGCATACTAAGGGCATACTCATAAATGAGCATAACATAGTACGGTCTACTTTAAACTGAAAATCTCGTTATCTTAATCGTCATTGGATATTTTACCCAGGGTAGTCCTAAAAATTCTACCATGAAAGATCTCTTAAGTGCCATGAAAAAAGTCATATATGGTTAATATAATTTTTTCAATGAATTTATAAATGAATGAATAAATAAGTAGATAAACAAATAAAGGAATAAATAAATGTCTCACCTGAATCGCAGAGTTCCCCGAAGAAGCCAACGGCACAATCACAAGTAAAGCTGTCCATCCCATCAGTGCAAAGTCCGCCATTTTGACAAGGGGAGGTCACGCACTGGTCCAAATCTTTTTTGACAATAATGTCAAAAATTTTAATTAATTCATTTCAATACAGTTTGCAAAGTACTTTTCCTGTAATTCGCATTTATGTTTGCACTATTTCTACATATGATATTTTGCAAAAAGTATCTGTTCAAAATCATCTCGTGATTTTTGTTCTTTTTTGCTATACCTGAGCAGTCCATAAAATCGATCTGTTCCTTTAGACAATTTGTGACTAATTATTGCTGTCAGTGGCAGGAAATGCATACAGAAATTGGTATATACCGTAAATAGAATTATGCACTCATCTGGCCTGAACGTTTGCTCTGAAATATTCAGCTATTTCTCGTCAGATTTCAAGTCTTCTGTGAAACTCTTCCAAACTGACATAAAAGAATAAGAAAGTAATCAATCCGCTTTTCAACTTTACCAGAGCTTCATTACGAACCTGTAGTAACGGAGATAGAACCAATGCTAATCGGACTATTAGGGCCAATCCCCTCTACGAGGAAGACATAGTCCGTATCATGCGTGAGACCAGTAATAGTTGCTGTACTGCCCAGTGATTGGACTGTCATGGGAGTGTTTCCATCCAAGTAGCTGATCTCATAGAGATTGAATCCGGGTACGTCATCCCAAGATATAATAATTGTGTCTGAGGTTGTGCTGACAAGTCTGATCGTGGGTTCCGACCCTGCAAGAATATTGATTTCATTTAATGATATGATTTGGTGGGAAATACACGAGTACGTGAGTGACTTTGGTATTGTGCGTTGGTTTAGGAGAGTCTACACTGACTGTTGACTGAATAAACCTTCCTATTGCAAAATAATAATAATGATAATGATAATGATAATGTGCATAATAAAGCATAATATGAATACAGTTATAGATGTACACACGACAACTAGTTAATTCCAACCAGAATAGCAATAGCTACGTTAAGGCTTGAATATATCTTTTTCCCCTGCTCATGAGCCCCCAGTCGGAATTCGAACCCTACATCTCTTTATCGCAGTAAACGGAGTGATCAACCCAACCTGGTCTCCTTCTTAAATCAGGCAATATACCTAATGTACAAACGGTCTTATAACAGGTATATGGCCTGAAATAGCAGGTTGAATAAAATGTCGCCATCTGGCGGCCGCGTTGTCTAAAAATTATGTACGTAAAAGGTGGCTAACTTCAGGCTTCAGTAGTGCGATTGTAATTCATCCCCCCCCCCCCCCCCCCACCATTGCACCCCATTCGAATAGACTCCCAACGAGTTGTAGGGCATGAAGTATGCATGAACCTGCTAGGTTGATTGGGTGCCGTATTTTGATTTTTGGTTTGACGGGCGCTTAGCAGGGCCTATATTTATCTGAGATACCGAGATACCTATACAAGACATATTGCAATGTAAAAGTCATCGTCCATATCTCCCCCCCCCCCCCCCCCCCCGGCCGTATTACCGCCAAATACTAGATACTAGTAGTCTATTATCAGATGTGACTTGAATATTTGAAATGAAAATAGTAATTAATCACACATTCTTATCAGCTATTATGACAAATGAATTTTATTGTAAACATTACATTCTTTTCCATCAGTTCCGTGCTATCTAGGCCCCATGAATGCATACTTTAATTTCATAATTAAAAATTAACATCGTATCTGGTATGTAGCCTATATCCCCAGCGCTCTGATTCGTAATTGCGTAACGTGCACATGCTAGGTTTTTTGGTTCAGTTCCACGCAGATAGCTAGCTAGCTACGCCGCGCCGCCGTCGTCCGTCCGATCCGGCTGACGTCCGCATCGACATGAATCCAGCCAAACTACTAAATCCAACCAAGATAGAAATCAGCAGATTGACAGCTCTAGTACAAATACAGCGCGGATTGAAGGAAAGAAAAGGCTAAGGAGTAAGGTAGGTCTAACATTTAGCATGATCCAGCATTAGACCTAGTATTATAATAGCAAAGCAATGGAATGCAAACCAAAGCCAGGCAGAGCCAAAGGCAAAGCTACATCATACATGTACACCGCCTACCATGCCTACACTGGCTGCAGAATGGCCCACCCGTACCCGTACTCAGTAGGCTAGTCAGGAGACTCTCAAGAAGTCTCCGGTAGGCACTATTGAGGCGACTCTGAAGTGAGGATGACAGCGGAGATCAACTGTCAGCGACCTGATTGAAGAATATTCATCACACTTTAACTGTTTTGTCAAAGGAAATAAACGCCATTTGGCATTACCAACAATTTCATAACGACAAAAAAATTGTCAGCGTCACAGGGATTCGAACCTTGGCCACGATTAACATTAGACCGAAGTGTTCTGTCTCTAACAGTCGTCGTTAGCCTCGTATTTTGGTAGGGTCGGCACTCCTCCTTTATAGAGACAGAAGCGCCCTAATGCGATGTCCATGCAATCTCATTGTGCTGGGGCAGCGCAATGAAAAACTCTCTCAAATTAATGCTTGTCACATTTTTTCATGGATTTTACATGTATCATAATACGGTATATAGTATACAGTTTACCAATGTGTAGTCTTGTTTCTTCTCACTCATCATTTTCAGGTGAATTCAGGGTCCTAACGTTAGGTCCTCTCGGTTGAAAATCTTCCCGCAGCCAACCTCTATCTCTAGCTCTGTTCGCGCTCGCCTCCGCGCTTTTCGCAGTGAGCCGGAGATCAGCGAATTTGCGACTCGCATTTCAACCGTACAATCATATCAACGAGCTACCAATACGAAACAACAACAACAAAAACATCGTTCGTACGTATATGCCCAAACGTACGTACGTGGTCGATCGTTGAATACGGCCGGTTGAAATGCGAGTCGCAAATTCGCTGATCTCTGGCTCCCTGCGAAAAGCGCGGAGGCGAGCGCGAATAGAGCTAGAGATAGAGGTTGGCTGCGGCAAGATTTTCAACCGAGAGGACCTAAGTTAGGACCCTGAATTCACCTGAAATGATGAGTGAGAAGAAACAAGACTAAACATTTGGTAAACTGTATACTATATACCGTATTATGATACATGTGAAATCCATGAAAAAATGTGACAAGCATTAATTTGAGAGAGTTTTTCATTGCGCTGCCCCAGCACAATGAGATTGCATGGACATCGCATTAGGGCGCTTCTGTCTCTATAAAGGAGGAGTGCCGACCCTACCCAAAATACGAGGCTAACGACGACTGTTAGAGACAGAACACTTCGGTCTAGATTAACATTAGCATGACTGGTAATCGAGTTCTGACAGTGGCTTAAACCACTGCGCAACAAGCAGCTGACGAGGCAGTCGCTGCACTTTATTCATTTATAGATCTACCTGGATTCATTTCTATTCTTAACTTTTCAGACATGAGCATGGAAAGTGATGGGTCTCTATTATAAACTCTAGACTCTAGAATCTATATCATTCCAAGTCATATCCCTAAATTTGAATGGCTGTCGCGAAAGGACTACTACTGTCATGACCATAGGCTAGGTCAAAACGGTTTGTTTTGAATAGAGAAACTAATGCCGACATGAACGCGAAATAAATTCACTTAGAATTTTAGAGCTGCTATAACCATGATAACAGAGGAGAAAAGTTTTGAATTTACTTACCAGCATCATTCCGGCAGTGCCCCGAGGCTCTCTGGAAGACTTCCTTTTTCAATTTTGCGACAGCCACCCAAAGACAGGGAGAGGGAGAGATTAGCTAGATAGCTACTATATTTATTTGATGAGTGTAGGCCAATGAAAACAATAAATGTGGGCAGTGTATACAGCCACACGCGTGTGTCTTTACCTTACGGCCACACGCGTGTGGTTGTATCCACAGCATCGACATGAGGATACAGCCACACTCTACTGAATTCCCACTTTATGCGCCGCTTACAGCTATCGCTAGTGTGTATGTATGCACGCACAAGCCATGTGTTCTTTGTTGCCAAACCCCAGAACTTGGATCGTCACGAAGGTTTTATCTCTTGAAATTCACTGAAATACAAACAATATTGTACTATATTGTCACCTGCTTGCTGACAAGGTGAGAATGAAGTGAAAATATTGTTTGTATAATAAGTGACAATCGAGAGATAAAACCTCGTGACGACCCCAAGTCGCAGCACATACCATCGCATGAATACACATTGCTTGTGCAGTGCAGTGCACACTAGCGATAGCTGCAGCGGCGCATGTATAAGTGGGAATTCAGTTGAGTGTGGCTGTATCCTCATGTCGATGCTGTGGATACAACCACACGCGTGTGGCCGTAAGGTAAAGACACACGCGTGTGGCTGTATACACTGCCATAAATATTATGCCTCCAATCACACTTTCACATGCCCGGCTAGCACTGCAAACCACCTTCGGAATTCACCAGTGGATTAGAAAATCTAACTGTGATATCAGAATCTAAAATTTATTTTTCAAACTCAAATATTGACTTTTGATTGATACAAGTACCCTACAATGTACCTTAGCGATATCACTGCTTGATAGCATGACCTCTGGACATCTTACACCTTCTAATCTCGCCACAGGTGCTAGGCGCGATCGGCGAAGAGCGTTACATGCAGCCATAGAGATTCTATATATTGACACTAGAGCACTCACTACGCATAATTTGCACGTGCACTGCTGCTCTGCGCAATAGAGCAGACAGGCTGCCATCTTAATCCGGGCAAACACTCCGATTCTGCCCGGATTATAGCATGTTAGCCTACATGTATATGGGAGCGAGTGAGATACATGCATGTCAATTTCTCTGCAATTACTTTACCATTTTCCTCTGTTTAATGTTGTATTACAATTTAAAGTCATATGACCAAATATATTCATGTTTTATAATGTGATCTTCCTTGCATTTTAGGGCAGATGCAGGGGGGGGGGGTTGGCATGGAGAGGATGACCCTTCCTAGGATGCTGAAATGTATTGCATGTATGTGAGTTTAGGGAGTGGCAAAAATATAATTGATTTGATATATTTTTTAAAATGGGAACGATTTATTACAAGAGTCCTCCCCCCCCCCCCCCCCCCGAAAAAAAATAGGTGGCATTCATGGGAAAACCCCCCAAAGTGCCCTTTGGATTAAATACACACATATTTGTACAATGTAAGTCCCCTGAGTATGGAACTATTTTAATGAAATAATGGAATCATATTAATATGAGGGCATGGAAGTGTTCAGATGCATGCGATTCACTTCTGAGTGAAAGGGTAGGGGTAGCACCGAAAGTGCCCATGGGGCATTAGAAATATATGCACATTTATGGCTTCTCAATATGATAATGCACAATTTCAATTTTCCTAAATTTTGTTTAATGAATGTTTCCCCAAGCAGTGGAAGTTTTAAAGTTGTTCGAATTGGGTAGGCGTGCTTACATGTATACCTCACTGAGGGAATAGGCAAAGGGGCCTAGGCCTCCTAGAGACAAAATTTGTATATAAGTGCCCCTGTTGCTAAAAATGACAAATTATATTTATCAGTAGGTTGTGAAAGTACAATCAGATTATGAACAATTATAATTTCCGTTTGCAGAAGGATGATTCCTACCACGTTTGGCCAAAATCCAGCTGCTTCTCATTGAAAAAAAAATTCACTTCTATTTCTGCCCCATGAGCACGTTCGGATAGTGCTGCCCCAACAAACACATTTCTCACTAGGCACTAACAGATTTGGTAATTCTTACTGGTTAGGAATGATTCCAACCAAATTTGGTTAAAATCTAAACTATCCCATTACTCATATAGGCAGGAAAATGTTCATATTTATTATCAAAGGGGCACTTTAGTGTTTCACCCTTAGCCCCCCCCCCCCCTTCCTCAGGAGGGACACATTTGTATCTTCTAGACCCTGTCTGAAATTTCTCACTTCTCAACTTGTGCCTATATTCCATCGTAAAGCTCACCCAATTGCAAACAATGTTACATTTAAGCATCTTAAGGGGTCACCCCCTCCCTGCCCCTGCCCCTGACTCCAACATCGGTTTGCGTGGTTACACGTACACTTTCCAAAAATATAAATTTAGTCCATAAGGAAGTTTTGTGCCAAAATGGTGCCTTTATCCACCTTGTAATGATACAGCTGCAAAGCTAAGCCCCTATAGCCCGTACCTGGTTATGTTGATTTTTGCCGGGATTAAGATGGTGGACGGCCTCCTGATCAATTCGTCACCAGTAATGCGGGGGGTACATGTACGCCCTCTAGTGTCAATATATAAGATCTCTATGTATTACAGCGCACACTCTCGCATGTATCACCGGTCGCCAAACTACGTGCGAGAGTGCGCACTGCGTCTACCGTCTTCGCTGATCGCGCCTAGAGCCTGTGGCGAGACCAGCAGGTGTAAGATGTCGGAGGTCGCGCTATTGACATGGAAATTAATCAAGCGGCAATATCACTAAGAAGGTACATGTAGGTGGGTCATTCCATCCGGATTCACCAAATGGGTTACACCCTACTTTCTCAGAATGTGTTCAAATTTGGTACACATAAAATTCAACATGTGTCATGGATGAAACAAATAGAAATAACTGGAAACGGCCCGCCCTTTTTTTTTCATTTTGGCAAAAATAGGCATGACCCCCAACTTTCAAACAGCTATTGTGCCAGAACTGGATGACCAATTTTCATGAAACTGGTACCATTGACAAGGAAATTCAGAAAGAAATCCAAAAAATGCATCAAAATGAGTGCTGGCACAATCTAAAAGGTCATAACCTCTTGACCTTTATTTTGACCTTGTTTTTTACCCCCAGGTGCAAATTCATCGAACTGTATTTTGAAGTATGTTGATTGTCACTATAATGTTTACAAAATATGTTAAAACCAAAGATGATATTTTATTTCTTCACCTATTAAAATTAAACAAACCAGTTGCTTTGAAAATCATTGTTGCCCCATGTATTGACATTTGTTGTAGGTACAATGTTGGCAAGTCTCTTGTTATATGCATACTTCCACACTCGGGTTACATTATAAATTACAGGTAAAGAAATTAATCTTTTCAGGTTATTTACATAAATCTAATTTTAAGCACAATATGATAGTGTATGTGAGAGTATATAAATAGATATTTTGGCCTTCTGATGGGGGGGGGGGGGGGTGCGATATTGCAACAACCCCCCCCCCCCCCAACAGAAGGCCTAGGCCATATATCTTTTTAAGTGATTACACAATGGTAAACATTTTTTTATATGATCGAGAATGGAATTATAAGAGGAATAACATTAGAATTTGATGATTTTCAATCGAATCAGTGCATTTTGGCTAATTTTCTCATAAAAGTCAAGAGTTGACAAATAAATTGGGGGATGGGGTATGACGTCAAAGTGGGTACCCTGCTTCGCGCATTGCAGTGTGCTAGGTGCTAGACTGTACAATATGTATTATGCGTTGCGCGCATTGTGCTAGAATTGCGCGACAAGGTACCCACTTTTACACCATTTTAACGTCAAAGTGGGTCGGTACCCATTTGAAACTTGGTCACAGCGCTCTTTTAAATGAACTAACATTGTTTCAGCATTGGGTACCCCTTTTAAAGGTGCAATATTTCATACCCATTGAGGGTATCTTGCATTGTTTTTATATACCCTAAGCAGAGATATCTTCAACTAGATGTTTTTCCCTGTTTTTCAAGTAAAAAAAAACGTACTTGTAAACACATTAAAGAATGTTCTCATTAAAAGAGAGGTATTTTTTCTTTTCTTCACACAATAACAGCGATTGATTTGTCATATTTCATTCCATCGTCAGGGTCTATCCAATTCCTACCCTTTTCGGTGGTTCCAGCACTAGGGAATTTGATACCCTTTTTCTGATTTTTGCTGTTTTTGATCCCCTAAAGTGGATCCCTGGGTTCCCCGCCTGGTGCTTAAAAATGACCCTTTTCCTACATTTTTGTTTACACAAATGATGTACAGCCTCAATGAGACACATCCCCCTGGGGGAAAAAATTCTGATTGAAAGCACCGAGCCATAAAAAAATTGAAAGCACCGAGCCATAAAAAACCCATTAAAAAACGTTTTTAAAACTTTTTTTTTTTATGAAAAATGTTTTTTTATTACAACCCTGACCGATATATAGATAGTTGGCTATGTAGATAAGTTTAAGAAAGGCCTCTTATTGTTTTGGTCAATAAAAATGATACAGGTTGCACTGTGCTTATACTGTAGAAATGAATATCATTCTACACAATGCATTCGTAAAAAGTATTACTACTTTGATACTATGTATTACTATTTTGTCATTGTACTTGTTAACAGACAGCAGTAAGCAACGAGTACGTCTGAGAAGGAAAAATGAAAGGGGAAAGGCCAAGCTTGAGGAGCTACTGACAAGATTGGCAGGTGGTACAGCTTGAGTTTGGCAGATGCAATCTCTAGAAATTTCCTGAGGCACTCAGGTAACTCGGGGTCAAATGTATTATAACATTTATTTTGTCTTAGATGCTTTCATACTTTTTTATATTTGCAACATATCTGTCATAGGGGAAAAAATTAATGTGGATTTTCATTGTCTTCATTTCATATTGCATTAGTTTCATGCATAAGATCTTACAGGAAAAACCCTAAACACTGAAAGAATTTTCCTCTTTTCAAGGGGATATCCAAAGGATATCCATTTTCAGCCTGAAGAATGAAACAATCTTACTTTTTAAAAATCATTAATATCATGAATAGTATGAGTCAAACGAAATAGGAATTTACAGAAACTTCCTGTTATGGATTATAGAGTCATGTCATCACAAGCATACATACATTTTGTAAAGGATGGGAATGTTGAAAAATTGGCAACATCCAACATCCCTTTCCTTACTCAAAAAGTTCACCCAACCTGTGTGGGATCAAAACTGTTTCCATTCATTCTTTTTGAATGCAGGAGAATTTTTAAATGGGTGAAATCTCTGACTTGTAGATGTTTCTCACATCCTTTAAACAATAGACAGTGCTTCCGAACCCCTGCACGAGTTTGGCCTGTTTTGACATTATTTTTATTCCTCTATGAATGAAACATTGTTTTGTTCCAAGCATGCTCTCATGATTACTTAAGAACCATTTGATGAATCAACTTCAAACTTGAATCATGTACGCATATGGGAAAGACGAGGATCTGATTAGATTTGGGTCTCCACAAGGTCAAGGTCATAGGTCATAAAGGTCATGAAAGTTGCATAAAAACGATTTGACGGATGAACTTCAAACTTGTGTGTCATGTATGCATATGGAGGGAAAAATGATCTGATTAGATTTGGGGCTCATGAGGTCATAGGTCACAGGTCATAGAGGTCTATACATGAAAGACATCAGGTATGTAGTTGGGGAGACTGAGAGACTCCTTGTTCTTTGGGAAATTTGAATTGTTTATTGATTACTTTTATATTGATGTGCGAGTGGAGGTGACATAATGACACCCAAACAACTAGACATGGTCAGCAATTACAAATTTCCTAATACAGACATTGCAAAATGGGTCTAATTCAACAAGAAAAGTGTTGAAGTGAAAATTTCACATTCCACTACCTGAGATACTTATAGTGCTGTGTGCACATGTACATGCATCTTATGCAAACACCACTGAGTGTTACACTGTGAGTTCTCTCTGTGTCATCATCTTTCTCTCCCTCCCCCTCTCATTCCCGCTCCTTGTCATTCTTATAAAATGACCCTTGCCTGTCTCTATCATTCTCCCATTGAATTCTCCCCTTCTCTCTTGTCCTCCCCATCTCAATTACACAAATCCTGCTGCAGAAATAACATAGAATGCCTGTTGGGACATCATCTGTTGCATGTCATTTAAAAAATTTGACTTCAGAAATTTTTTTTTTTTAAAACCTGATGTGAATTATGATTTTTTGCCTGGAATTCGTTAGCTTCATTATCAGTCATTCACTGAGTACAATTTAAGCATTCACAAGCTCTGAGGGTATTTTTTTTTTTTTTTTTGGGGGGGGGTGCAAGTTTTTTAAGACAGCAATCAAGGGAAAGCAATTGACTATGCACATGTTTCACGGCAGACAATGGGTTACTTAATGAGGGTTATGTTCTTTCAGACTAACAAACTCAACATTCCCCCTTAAAAAGGAATTATGTACATGAAAAGACTCGTTCTTGTGATAGTGTACTCAGCCATTTGACAAATCAACTTCAAACATGAGTCATGTCTGAATATGGGACGGAAAATGATCTTATTAGATTTTAGGGTCACAAGGTGAAAGGTAAAAGATCATGAACATCTTTGTGTACATGATAATTGTATGTCCTTGCGATAACTTCTGAACCATTTGAGGGATCAACTTCAAATTTGGAAGACACAGTGTAACTTGAATAAAACCTCTTTTTTTCAAGTTTCGTACTCTAATGTATCATAACATATTTGCCATAATTGAAAGTGATTATTTGTGATGTGGTTTGATGTTGAGGCATTCATTATGTTTTCAGATTGTCTGTTCATCTGTCTGTCTACTCAATAATGCAATATCTCTAACCTTTGAAATATGAACTGCAGACTTCGTGCAAGAATATCTATTAACAGGATAATTTCTTTAGAGTTCAGGGTGTTGTAGGTCAAGAGCAAAGGTCACAGAGGTATATTTCAACCATGTTAGTTTGAAGAGAGATTCCAACAATTCGATGTCACCCCCTAACTTCGGCTTTATGTTCACAATCGTTATCCTCCCTTAATTAAGTTTTGCAGGGAGCAGTATACAAGTACTGTTACCATCGCTATTGAAATACAAGTATGAGATATTCAGATTGAGTCTGAAATACTGTGCGCTAACTTCTCCATGTAGTACATCATTTAATTTTCCACTTGCATCAAACTTATCTCTGGGTTGAAATGACGTACACCATGACTGCCAACGGAACTGAAGTAAGCAACTCTTGTCTTGCTGCTACATAACTTTAAGGCAAAGACATGCAGGCAAAGTATGCAGGTTTTCTATGCTGACTGCCCTGGCACAGGATTGTGAGCATTATTTATCCCCTCAATAGATAAGTTCCCCCAAAGTGCATGTAATATAATTTCCTGTAGAATGTTAGGACAAGTAGGTGGGAAAGTCTGATACTGAACAAAATAAACATTATGACTGGGAATTTCAAGTATTTTGAACGTTGGGTACCTGTCCAAATATCGGGCGGGAACCGGATTTCCCAAAAATGATACAACAGAAAACAGGTGATGTATTAACTAACATGCTAGAATTTTCATGTTTATAGCAGCTAAATAATTTCAAGAAATTACAAATACCCTTGCCAGTATTGAAATAAATATAATATGAAGTCATTTCCATCCTATTTTGGTGATGATAATTCCCATATTTTGCCTCTTTATGTCAGAAACTGATGATGAAATAGAGAGAGATCATGCAAGCTGCCATTTTGTTGGACGAATAATAAAACAATGGCCTCGCTGCATAACAATCACGTTGAAATAATAGAAGGGCTCACTCACCGCATTATGTGACTAGGTATGTGCTACTCAAGCGCATCCACACACTAAAAAATGGACTTAAGTGTAAGACCGGCCTGCTCCTAATAGGCCGAACGTCAACTTTCCCAGTGGCAGGGAAAAAATACATGGGGGCTCGGGGCGAATTCGCCCCGAATGCTGGGCAGCAGATTCTGACTGAGAGCTTGAGTGGGCCAATCAAATGGTTCACTGCTTTCTAAATGAAACATTAACTATATTGTCAAACACATTAAAAAACTTCTCAAATTTCTAAATAATAAGATTATATCATGTTAGGTTAAGGAGGTATCCATGCACTAAACGATTGGAGTCTTTACAATCGAGACATTCCCTACTACATGGTCAGGGAGGGAGTTCCACAAGCGGACAACAGTTGGAATGAAACCTCTGTCCAGAGTAGATGTTCTGACAGCAGGCAAGGAGAGGGTATGGAATGGCATGGATAAGCTAGAACAAATGTGGTGTGGTGCAAGCCCGGGTGGTGGGCGGATTGTCCAGGGTTCAGGCGGTTCACAGAGCGAGGAGTCCACAACTTGTTGTATGAGCACATATCGACACAGACAATGATTAGAGCTCTCATAGTTAGTCAGAAAAAAATAATCCAGTTAAGATGACTAAGCACTTATATTTGGCACTGGGAAGATTGCATCTTGTTGCAAATGATCAGATATAACATGAGGAACAACCCTTGTCGTAACACTTCAAAAATATAGAGCAAATTTACTGATAATCTGCATTTCATACCCTAACATCTAAGACCAAATTCTTCATTTGATACCCTAACGTTGATGGGAGCTGAAGAACACCCCACTTGTAAGGAAATCTCCATGTGAAAAGTCAAATACATTGTCAGGCAAAGTGGTTTCAGAGATTTTTGGAACATGCACGTGGTCTCTCTGACCTGGGGGGGGGGGGGGAGGAAGACCTATTGATTAGATATTTCGAGCACATGAAGGCCACAGAGGTCAGCTGTAAAATTGCAGGTATATCCTTGTTAGTGTGTTTGTTTAAAATATTCAAAATTTGAACCTCAAATTTGGCCAATTTGCTTCACATTAAGAAGAGGATCTGATTAGATTATGAGTGATTTGGGTCTGAGATTTACAAAAAACCCATTGGGGTCAGTAATGTATTAATTACATGATTACATGTACATGTACCTTAGCTTTCTTGAGCACTTTACTTTTAACTTTTTATGTGCATTTCTGTTGAAACAAAGTGAACAGACTTTTTGGTTGTTACGTCAAAGGAGTCGGTAAACATGTGCCATTTACCCTGGGGAATATGTCTCATTGAGACCTGTACATCACCCACGTAAATCACTTTATGAAAAGCACCCTAAACGGGGATTGAAGTAGGACGGAAGTACTGTATTACATCTCCAATTTTATACCCTTAACCCTGAAAGGGCATTTTATGCAAGGATTGCATCATTGACTCCTATTTTTCTCAGATTTTTGGGATTTTGGTACCCTTTTTTTTTCTGATTGTACTTGTTTTTTATACCCTAAACTGGATCCCCAGGTTCCCCGCCCTGTGCTGAAAAGCGTCCCTTTTTCTATGTTTTCTGTTTACGTGGATGATGTACAATACAGGCTTCAATTTAACATATCCCCCTGGGGGCCTTTTATTCTGTTTATTATCGGCATAATTCAAGAACAGTTTGATTCACCAATGAAAGTTAATCGAATGTAGGTGGAGGCATATGGTGGAAGCAGTCACATTCTTCTTTTATTCATTTTGTTCAATGTTATTTTACTGTTGGTTATGTGGCTCTAAAGCTCAAAAGCAATTTCTAATTATGCCTATTCAGGTCTTCCTGTTTTCCTTTGATGATTCTTGCAGATGGTGCCTCTTCATCAGCAGTTCCAGCTGAGATAAAAAAAGAAGATGGTAGAGACCTGTGGACACTTAGCCACAGATACAGGGAAGAAGAAATACAACTACAGACAGAGATGTCTTGAAGCACTATCAGGAACAAATAGCTTCTTTACAGGAGGAAAAATTCGCCCTGACACGTGCTGCCCCTGATAATGAGCAGGATGCTTTGTTCATGAATGGTTTGTATTTTGTATCAGTAACATACTCACTCTTCATAGGTTGATATGATATAGACTGGCCTTGAGGGAGAGA